>VUQG01030137.1:0-67388 GCA_015106755.1 Etia nguti | reverse complement strand
AGAGCTGTACGTTTTATTTTTTTTCCAGAAATCTCTCAGTCAGTACATGATATATCATGTTTAGGTAACTAGCGAAACCAGCGAGCTAACTTCCTGCTAACTTCTAACTCCGTTAAATTTAATAAATTCTGTTTTCATGGATGCCTGGATGTTAAACTTAATTGTTACACCTGGTAAAGCAGCAACACTGATCATTTTATTAAAGATGAAAGAATTTAGACAGTTTTTAACTCTCAGTGATGCCGCAGTGTTCGTTTGACTTTGGGACCTGAAGCCGACGGAGTTTAGGACCCAGATTACTCCGCGAGGCTCCTGACTACAGCAGCTGTAATGCTCCGACAATCCATCAAGCGGTGCGGCTTTGTAGCTTACCAAAGTCGTACTAAAACATTTTTTGACAGATTTTTGAGCACCGTGTACAACATAAAATCGGTCAGTAAGCACAACCAGAATTCATACATAAGGTGCACTGGATTATAAGGTGACGATTTTTGAGAAAATTTAAGGATTTTTAGTGCGCCTTATAGTGTGGAAAATATGGTAAAGTTAAACTGTCATGAGCAACATTCACTATGGAAAAGAAGAATATTATAGCGTTAACATAAACTGTAAGAACGATAGATTTGTGCTGGATATACCTCAACTCTAACCCTATGACAGCTGGGATAGGCTCCCCGTCCTCTTGCAACCCTGAATTGGATAAGCTTTAAAAAAAAAATGAATGAATAGGCGCATGAATAACATACATGCATGATTGGAAGACTGAAACTTTCAATAAAAGCTTCCAAATAGAACAAGGAATAACATTGTTTTTTTTTTTAGAAAAATCAAGGCCATCAATACAACCTGGGGTTTGATTTAACAGGTTTTTAAGGGACTGTAACCATATACCACTGAAACTCGGTAGGTTAGTATTTATGCCCAATAAAAGTTAAAATGTCTAGAAACCATTAATAGGTTTGGCTTCTAGCCACATATTTGTCTACTAGCCCCCATTGTGAGAAATAATAGCACCCTAAAAGGTGAGGTCATCAGCTGTTCTATCAGCAATAAACCGTAGTAGCCCACTCACCCTAAATAGGTAGCACTAAATCTTGCTGTACTCCACACCAGTAATGTGCCTTTTACACAAATTGTGGATGCTGAGAACAGATTTTTTTCTTATCAGTGTTTATTAAGATTACATCAGCTGAAGTATATATATATATAAAAAAGTCAGATAATTAGAATCTGCACTTCAGCCATCTCAGTGGTAAGAATCTGAAATTGCAACTTAGAGTTTCCACTGATATGAGGAAAATAAATTATTTGCTTGCCACACTATAATTATATTGTCACCAGCAGCTGATATATTTCCCATACACTGGTCACATCTGTGAACAAAAGGCACACGCTTGATTTGAATTTTTTTCTTTCTTCCTGTGGCTCATTTATTCTTAAAATGGTGCTTCCACCATAAATCCTTGTCAGGCTTTTATTTTCTATTGATCCCTTAAGTTGCTAAGTAGCATTTTGGTGCTGGGACCATTCTAAGAGTAGAACGAGACAAATGAACTGCATTGATTTTCTGAATAACAGGTATTTATGGAGGGTATAGAGCAAAATCTGCAATATTGAATTGCTGCCTTGGTGGTCTCAAACTGACCGTCTTTCTTCACTTTGATAGAATGCAGATGTTCTAGATGTACACACTGCGCTGCATGATTTGTATAACTGTACATATGATTAATGTCTCCTTCTGCACCAAGCTTCCAGCCTTACTTGTCCACCTTGTAGTTTGGCTAGGTTTGGCTTTATAGTAGCTTGTTTACTGAAAATAACTGCCTGTTGCTGCTGAAAAATGGATTTGATGAGAACATTGTGACCCAACCATGCAGTAAAAGCAAAGCAATGAGCTTGAAAAAAGGCAAAACCTCCAAAAACCTGCACAGCTGAGTGTTATTTGTTTTTCCATCACTAACCCCTAATAATGAAATCCAGAGTTGATATAAAATATATTGGTTCATTGAACTTCAGATAATGACAAAAAACAAAAAAAGAGATGAGAATATGGGCAGTTTGTTCAAGTTAGGTCCCTGGAGGCCACTGGACTTCAGTCTGCCAATCTATTTGCTATCGCAGCAGCTATGTTTAATGAACAAAAATGCTCGGTACTTTTCCTGTCATTGCTTTCAGTTCATTAAGCTTCTACTGCAAACAAATGTAAATGCTGTTTAGCTGAGCATACAGACCACCCAATCTGGCCCCTGGTGGATTTCCTCCCCCCAAAACTTTCGAGCAGTTGTACCCTGAGGTGACAGGCACGTCACCATTATTTACCCTCATGCCTCCACCCGCAGAATCAGCAACTGGCTCAAAGGTCAGCAGGCCGGGTTTGTCTGCACCTCAGCCACCAGACACTCACTCTTTTCTCAGCCTGCCTGCACCACATGGACACTCTGGGGAAATCTGATACCCCCACAGCTGCAGCTAACAAATTCAACAAGTACATTCATGGCAATGACAAACAAACGTAATTAATTATCAATTCATTCTAATGTGTACTCGGTGCTCTGATCCCTTGATCAGCTGTTTAGAGCTATCCTATAGAGAATATAGCAGTATCAGCTCAGTGGGCTTGTTAGTTATCATTAATAGCAGAGCCATTAGCAAGAATACTGAAGGAATATGTGTAGCTATAAAGATGAATTAAAGAAAATCATACTGTTTTAGAATTCAAAACACCATGTTCTTCCAGCTTGATCCCTAATGCTATTAGTAATATTATTATATCATGTTATATTGTGCATTGCAGCCCCACATCTAATCACCATCTGTCTGTGCTCAGAAACAGGAGCTAAAACTGAGTATTTTAGCGCCATATGGGCCTGCCTGGGAAGTTATGTCTATTATAATTGGTAAAAATGAAATGAAAAACTCTAATATTCTTGTGAAAAGCTATTAGAAAAATTAGAAAACCCATCACATGCTCACCAGTGCACTGGTGTTAGAAAATCTGAAACTTGGCAATGCGAGACGGTGGGTTAAAAATTAGCTAAAAGGCTAAAATAGCTAGTTTACCGTAGCCTTGGCCTGTTTGTGTCACTTTTTAAGATTGTTCTGATGTCTTACAAAAGTAACAGAAAGTTATGATAATGAGAACTCCTGTATTAGAAATTCATTAGTTTTAAAATACATATATAAAAGCCCAGAGAGTAGTCAAGAAGCAGCATTAGTTAACGTTAGCCACATTAGCTGTGCATAGTGCTAATACTTAACATATAAGGATTTGTTGTTGTGGCCACATTGCAGTCAAGAAAATACCAACTTTTTACAGGTCCTTAGATGCCTCAGTTGACTTATTATTTTTTTTTGTTGCTGTTATAAGAGAACATTTCACATAGCTGAGACATTTTAGAGTCAGTGTTAGTAAAAGAGGTTCTAGCACGGAAAGTAAAAACAGACTCTGAGGCAGCTGGCTGCATCTGGATTTAGTTGTGGCAGCTGCTCAGTCGTTGTTTGACGTGGGCATTATGCCAGTGTGTTACATAGTGACCTAGATATGAAACGGAAAGCAAAGCATGGGCTACAAACAAGGAGTTTTCACACAGTTCACCAGCAGTGACCTACCTTTGGTGTGGACATTGGCATTACAGACACAAAAAGACGACACATTAGATAGAATGAAAAGGGTAAAAAACCCAAATGCATGATAGAAAAATTTTAATCAAGGGAGATTAATAAGGCTCTATAGAAAAAAATCCTTTCGGTGTGCTGTAAAGCTTGATTAAATTTGATTCCACACATTATGCTGTGATGTAGGATTTGGTTTACTTTAGTTTGATTGACAGGTTGGAATTTCTCTTCCAGCAAAATAAAGATGCTAAATTCTAATTTGTGTTCTTTTCTGTCAGAAATTTAAAAAAAAAACAAAACCAAAAAAATCTTCAAACGTTTTTTGCTAAGCAGCATGTAAACATTTATGTAGTATAAGGTTTTAATTTGATCCTTCTTTGTCACCAAAATGTAAACTCATAGTGAAACTCGGTTTGTGAGATGAAAGGGTTGATAAAACTAAATGTATAGTTTTATCAACCCTAAAAACTAACCTAAACATACTTACAGTTTCTTACAAAATATGTCAAGCCTCATATGCATTGTTTAGACAGCGTTAGTAATACATCTTGAAATTGATGCTGACATCATGCTTAAAAGAAACATTAAAAGATTAGAGTTAAGAGTGTGAAAACGTCAGACTTTCCACATCTAGATAATGGTATTTGCTTTCTGAGTAAGGCTACATTCTGCTTACATGTATCAATCTACAAGCCTGGAGGGAGTGTGAAACTGTAAGACAGCTGTTCAGTGTATGGCCTGTATTTGTGCATGTGTTTGCATGTGTGTGCATGCGGGCATGTGTGTGCATGCACGCATGCTTAGTCAGACTGGTTAGGACTATGACACACACATGCTGGTAGCTGTATTAGAGAAAATTAAGCACTGGCCATTGGTACCTCCTGCATAAAAACCAGATTACACTATTGTATGAGAAGGGCAGTGTTACACCCCACTGCACTTGATTACTGCTGTAATTGTGCCGGTCATGGTTACCTACATGTGTATGCGATTACTATAATCTTACATCCCACAGATATATCAGCTGGACATTCATATCTTTTACTGGAATACACATCAGGACTTTCCTTTAGGCCATTATTTTACAACTTGACTTGATAGACCTGATCTTAAACCGCCGTGCAGAGACATTAAATTAGCCTTGGTGGTTTATGACTTAAGGGACATAATATGTATTGAGTGAACGGGGTTGATGGTGGTGCCAGGGGATGATGGGAAAAATGAGAGGGGTTGGACAGTGATTCTAAATCTGAGCAGCAGTAATCATATTTGATTGTCAAGTGCACCCCACAGCCAGAATATTGATAGCAACTTAATGCTTAATATCCCCAAGGAGTTGCTCTCTGGCTGAAGGCCGTTATGGGACTGTGCAGCAGTAGTTTGTCATTGTGTTATTAATTTCTATCATAATTTTGCAAGTTTCAAATAATGAGGTCAGTATATACAAGTTCAAAAAGCTTCCGACCGCCCTAAAATAAATAAATCAATAATCACAATCGCTAACTATGCTAATTCTAAAATAAATATTCCATTGATAAGACGAGCAATACTGAGGTGTTAAAAATGGCCAGTCAACTGTGTAAGTAACATATCTCTGAAATGTTTGTCTTGTATTAAGGCATTGTATTAGCAACAGCCTTTATATGTGTAAAAGCATTTAAGTGTAACAAGCTAATGACGCTATATTTGCTTAACTCATATTCAAGCAGCCCATTTTTGCCTATAGGATCCTTCATTCAGGTTGAAAGTGTACTGGAGTTACTGTGGTCTACATGAAAGTATGCATTTTTTTTATTCAAAGGCATAAGTGTTTTAGGTTTTGTATTTTTTAATAGGTTTTTAATTTACTTTTAGAACATCCTCAAGAACAAGCAGAGCAGCTAATGCCTACAACAACCAGATCCTGTTTACAGAAGCCAGATTAGAGACATTCAATCAGAATAAAAAGTGGACTTTTGATGGGCAAGGTGGACCTATGAGACAGCAGCGAAAAAAAGCTTGCACATGGAGATTGGAGTCAGTGGCTGCATAAGACCTAGATGGGATAAGCAAAGGATTTTATGAACTGTGAATCATACACAGCTACAGTAGTAGAGTCCAAGAATGAGCATAATGGGTCCCCTTTAAGCCAATAAGACCATGAGCACAGAATGTGAAACACTGCATATCTCTGTCAAAGCTACACAATGTTCTGAATCCATTATTGTGGTAAGACAGTCTTTTTAAATCCAAAAGAGGCTTGGATGTGCATATGAAATTCAGATTTGCATACAAAATATAGTTTCATGAGACACCTGTGCAATGACCAAAAGTGCTGTTAAAATAGCACATTCTTTTTTAACCCAACCAGGTCAGTTGGTTTGCATTGTGGGCACAGAGGTAAGAAGCCTGTTATCTTACTTAAAAGAAAAAGTTTTAAAAACAGATCAAAAAGTGCATAGTACACAGTAGTTTTTAGCAAATCAGATGAAGCTTGTTGAAGACTATTTTCATTCATAGATAGTTACTTACCAGTCGGCACCAGTTCTTTATGGTACTCGTAAGTTGTTTGTGAAAGAAAGCGAATACAAAAAGCTGATGTTCAGCTTAATTTAGGAATATACCACCCAATGAAACAGTGTGTGAGGACTCTGTTGCACAGGAGACTAAGACCTACTGTATGAGCCTTTGGCCACACAGATACTTACTGACTTATTAAAGTCAATTTATTCCTGGACTTTTAATGGAATATGATCTTGCCATTAAATAGCCAGAGTTTGTTTACTAAAATGTTTTTCTCTTTTTAAATGAAAGGGACTCTATTTCATCTTGCCCTTTTAAACTCAAAAGGAGGCAAGGCGAAAATTATTTTTAGTGCTTTCAACTCACAAGTTATAAATATCATATGATCAAAAACATGTTCAACTTAAAAAAAAAAAAAAAAATCTAATGAATTATGGTTGTGGCTGAGCCCCGGGGACCACAGAATCACAGCCGAAGGGCACAACATCAAAGGACAGTCCTAATGCATGTTGACTTTGACAGTCAGTTTATATTATTCATTCCCAGAACTAGCCAGCTGCCTTGCAACATTTGGAATTATTAGCTGTTGTTATTGGTATAACAATATGTCACATATTTGTTGCTGCACTTCTGGAAAATATTTAATTTATTAAAACAAAGAAAAAAAACAATTATGCAAACGTACTTTTTTTTTTCTCCCACAAGTAGTAAATTTATTTAAACAGCTACTTTTGCCAACAGTTTTCAAGACTATCCAATTTCCTTTTGTAAAAGAGCCAATTAGGATGAGAAGATTTATGTATTGTTGCTTTTCAGCAACACACAGTAGACTCTTTTATGCACACACACACACACTTAAGGCTGTTAAAACCAATCCCATTCTGGAAAGATTCTTCATATTACAACATGAAGCTAAGATCAAATACAGTTGTTTACCTTTAATGTAGTAGTGAACTACACACATTGCCCATACACTTATGCACATACACACGCACACACACGCACTCTCACACTAAAGAATCCCCGGAGTAGTCCTGGCAGAGAGCAGCTGGCGTGGCTTGTTGTGCATGTGTATGCTGCGAAGGAGGTTGAAAAACAATCAGAGGGCATTGCTGGTGACCTCTTTGAATCTCTACTTCCACTGAACCATTAAGCTCACTGCATCCATCTTGCACTAGTAAATGTGAAGAAATAGATAACACTGCGGTGTATAGTCATCGCGTGTTGTTTTCTTGCTTTTTTCCATCGCAAATATTATTTTAAAAAATAAGAAAAAACCTCCAGAAAACCCAAAATGCTTCAACGGGCAGTATTATGCAAAAGTGCGCCAGCATATCTGTTAAAAATAATGAGATCAGAAAAATGTGTGTGGCCATTTTCTCCGAGCTTTTACGCTGTTCTATTATAACAAAACCGTCTTCCATTTACGTCGTGCGTGTTTGTGTTGAAACAGCAAAGCTTTGCTCTGTGTGTTGAGACGCACATCCTCAGAGACTCTTCTTCTTCATCCTGCCTGTAAGCTTAGTTAGCTGCATAATCACTTATTTGCCTCTGAAGGCGAAAAAAAAAAAAGAGGTTTGTTAAGATACAGCGGTTCTCGAGAGGGCTAAACACACCCAGTACACACACCCGTAGCACTGCATCCCTGCTGCAAAAAGTCACAGTGATATTTGAGATTGGATTACTGCATCAATTTATTCATTCACCTGTGCAGGCACCTTTCACGAATCTGTCCATCATCTGTCTGCCAGTCCATTTATATTGGTCCATCCTTCCCTTCACTATCTCATTCATCAGTTCACCTTCCATCCACCCATTCATCTATTTGTACAACTGTCCCTTCATTCCTCTGTCTATTCATCCATGCCTCCATTACTTGCCCATCAATCCGTCCTTCTATTCATCTGTCTATCCAGCCAGCCAGCCACTCATATATATCCACCTGTATCTATCCTTCTGTCTGTCAACTCCAACATCACTATTTCTGGTCTCCATCTGTTTAGCTGTGTGTTCTTTGTTTGTTCATCCATCCGTCAATCCGCGTTCCCTCTTATACCTAGTTAGGGTTACTGAGGGTAGGGCCCATTCCTTGTGTACTGGGTAAAAGGCGGCTTCATATTTTATCACTGGGCTAGAAAGGAGGATTATTTTTAGCGTAGTTTCCACACTCTGGCAATCTAATCTTAAAAATATACCAAGGGTAAATGGATCAGACTTACCTTCAGTGCGAAAACCGCCTCACTTCAGACTTAAAGTGAGACTTTCAGGGGGAACATTTAGCTCTGAAGGTTTCCTGCTGTTTGGCTCTGATAGAAATATGTTGTGTGGAAGTTTCTACTGGCAGGTGTCTCTGGCCTTTATCAGCACCACTATATTACTTACAGGAGCCAGAGTCATATAGCCGCTATGTGGAAATGTCACTTATGCATTCCACTCAGTTTAACAAAGACACTGACATTCCCCTGTATGATTCACTTAAGGTGGATTTTGGTCAGTAGAGTGTAATTGAGTGTAAAACCTGTGGGCTCTTCTCTGACATATAACTACTGTCACATGGTTTTCAATGATACTTACTATACATACAGTATATTTATATTGCATTTGCAATTGCTCTACAGCAATGTCAACAACCCCATTGCCTTTTATCTCAAGTGAATTGAACAAATGAATATTCTTATATATTATATATATATATGCCTCCAGCTAAATGTCAAGCTGAAATAAGCATTTTTGGTACCAAAGGAGATGAAGAGGAGTTTTATTTACTACTCCAAGTTCATGGAAAAATAATAAAGATGCCTTCACGGGGCTTTGAATCTAAACTAAAAATAAAATCTATTTGTGCTCCTCGCTGTCTTCTTAACCCTTTTCTTTTGATAATTTTCTCAGTTTTTCTTTTTTGTTTCTCTATCCCTTTAACGCTTGATTTCATGTTTAGTATTTAAATGCACTTTGGATTTAAATTTGCCTGCAATTCATAAATATGCTTGTCTCTCCTTGCCATGCCACGACTGGCTGTATTTGAATGATTATGAATATGCTGAGAAAGGGATATTATTATCCATTATTCCCTTCATATTCATTCCTTTGTAGGCTCGCGGAGGCGGCTGGTGCAGATTCCCACATGCAGAGGGTGAGGGTGAGAACGTGTAAACAATGCTGACGTGCATGATGAATGCGAGGAGTTCTCTCCTTTTTGAGCTTAGATGTTTTTGGATCTCACCAAAAGTTTCCTTGTTCACGTCACAGTAAATGAATGACAAACTATACTTTGAAGATTTTTTTTTCCCCTTAATTTTGAGAATTACAGACAACACATTAATGCTTAATCACGGGTTTGATCACACCCATGCTCATTACATTGCATGATAAAAGCTTATATTATATAGCAGTTAATTTATTCCTGGCGTTGTGCTGAACGAACTGATAATTACACCTAATTTACACCTGCGCCACTGCATTTCTAAGCTGCTCCTGAATACTGAACGTCTGAATTCATGTCTGGCTACACTGAGGCACTGCAACAGAATCTGTATGGCTCTACTAAAATATGATCTATATGGTCACACACAGCCACCAGCGCTGTATATCCCAGTGTGCTGAACGGGGAGCAAATCTATTTCCTTGCTGTTTCTTGCTTGTAGGGACCGATTTCCAGTTAACAACATCTCAACAGAATCCCAGAGCAGCATGCTGCTCCACCTGCCAAGGGACTGTCAGCTGTACATGATAGTGTAGCTGTGGATAGGCTGGGAAATACACAAACGCATGCTTTTCAAGCAGTATTGTGATTTATTTTTTTTAGCAAACAATACCACTGCGAGCAGAGAAAGCTATGATATGTTTCTATCACATGCAAATGTTTCATTTTCTTCCAAAATGACAAAACAAACAAACAAACAAAAAAACCCCACTATAAAATAATAATTTTGCATTCCATTGATCACATCTATGTCACAAAAGGGAGCCCGCATGGCGCGCACTGACTTAATTTACTGTTGGAAATTGACTGCCAGCTCTACACTGTAGCCTGAAATTGCTGTGCTTGTGCTCTAAACAAAGCCTTGCTTCTCCTCTAGAATAATGAAGTCTCCATCTGCTAAGGAGTGTGCGCGTGCTCGGGTGTGTGTTGTGTGGCCTGCCCAGTTGCTGACTTATGTACGGGGAGGTAGGGGAGGGGGATTGGACGGGTGGGGGCTGGGGGGGTAGTGTAAACACATCTCCATGGTCAGAAAGGTGTCAATCCTTCTCTTTTCTTACCTCACCTTCACAGTTCATTTAGTCTTCCACAGAAATCAAATAACAGTACAAGTCACCCGTAAGAAAAGCTTTAGAGTTTCTTCTTTTTCCTGATAAGAATTGGGCCTCACCTTTTGGGGACAATTTGAAGAGGTGAGGCTATTACTTACTGAGGCAATAGCCTTTTTTTTTTTTAAATCAGGAATACAATGGATTTTTTTTTTTGTAGATGTTTGATGTCTTACTCAAAGCGCTTCCACACTTCCCAGTATCAGTAGCTTATTTAATGCTCTGACATCACAAGTATGGAATATTCATTTGCATGTTAACTATGCATGACTATGGTGTTACCCAGTAACATAATAGGGAGCGCATTTATGATCAGTGATATCACACTGCTACACTATGCTTTGCTTGATTAATGACTCTGGGTGTTTTGTTTGTACAGCAGTGACCACAGCTGTTTTCACACTACGGGAAGGGTTAAAGGTTTACTCAGCACTTTTTATGCTAAAAAAGCAAAGAAAGGCCCATTTCTACTACCAGAATACAGCACTGACAGTATTTAGTGGTGCAGCAGGAGCAGGAATAGTTGTTTTTTTCGACATAAGGATATTATCGGTCTCTTTATTTGTATTACCACCAGTGTTGGCAGACAGGAATATAAATTGATATGGTAACATGGTTTATTAAAAATAATATATATGCAAGTGTTTAAACATGTATTTTCATTATTTTAAGTTCTGAAGTAAAGTACTAACACTGCTGGATTAGTTTCTTGGAGCACAGTTGGTTGTCACATTGACTTGTTTTTGTGTTTTGGAGTGTAATTATTAATTCAGTTTTTGGCCTGATCTATAACCACCTTGTAATCCCAGGTCATAAGGATTAATTGAAAGATTATATTGCAGACAAATATTTAGGATATTAAACAATAGCAATGTTTTTCTTGTTAATCCTTCTTTTGTTCTTACAGTGTTTTCACAATATGTTCAACATTAAAACTTTTGTAAGCCGTGGGTTGAAAAGCAAGACACGCATTCATCATTCACAGAAGGTAGTTAATTAAAAAGTACAAGTTAAATGCTCTCTGTGCCATTTTTTTGTAAAGAAGTTATATTTACTTTCTGTGTTACTCACTGTGTTAATCCTTTAGCTTTAGCAATTTTTTAAATTTCATGTCTATCTATCTATCTATCTATCTATCTATCTATCTATCTATCTATCGCGTATAAAATCCCGTTTATCCTTCAAGCTCTGGTCCTCTATCAGAGGCCTGGGAACTTGCGGGTTCTGCTGTTCCTAGGACTGCGCTCCTCTGGACAGACATCTCAGATGTCGTTCCTAGGATCTGCTGGGATCACGGCGACCCCTGTTCCCTTTACCTTCCACATCTTCTGTAGATCCTCTCTCAGCCCTTGGTATTTGTTAAGCTTCTTATGTTCCTTCTGATGTTGCTATCACTTGGTATAGCTACATGGAATACAATGGCCTTCTTCCTCTGCTTGTCCAACCACAGTTTTTCTGTACGTATTTAGAAGTACCAAAGAATCTTAGCTTGGTCATACTGCCATATTCAGCGCTGATGTTCCTGTTTACTATGCCAACCACTTGACTATCGTGTTCCTTGTATGCCCTACTTGCTAGCATCATGCACTCTGCTGGATTGTCTCAGGGGCATCTTTGCACAGCCTCCACCTTGGGTCTTGCCTGGTGTGATAGACCCCAGTCTCTATTGATAATGTCTATTGATGTTCATGTGCTGCCATGATTAGTGCTGTTTTTCAGTCCAGCTTTGTCCAGCATTTGGTAGGATTTTTTTCTCCTTCCATCTGCCGGTGGTATGCAGTGCACAGTTCCTCTTCTTGCTCCTTGCTTCTTTTTTGGGTTTTTGCTGCCTGAGGCATTCAGTAAGCACACCATCAGTTGTGGCCATCTTCCTTCCTGTTGTTTCTTCCTGGCTAGTGGTTTTAACACTCACTAGTCCTTGGCCTCCCTCCTTCTTTATAGCATACAGTCTCAGGCTGCTGGATTTGGGGTGAAACCCATGGTAAGCTTTCTTGTCTTGAAGTGCTTCTGTCTCAGTCAGTGGCTTCAATCTCCTCCTTTGGCAAGCTTATTATCCCAGCAGGGTATCTGATGACCGTCAGGGCTTGGGTGTTGATTGCCCAGATATTGTTCTTCCCATTCAATAGACTCACTGAGCGACTAGTTGTTTGTTTGTTAGTCTAGATGTTGGGTGTCAAAGAATACATAGGTTCTTTGACACATAAAGAGGTTCCACATCCTCTTTATGTGACCACTTTCGCTCGGGTTACATGCATAGCAGCATTCCAACAGTTCCCTGTTCTCATCTTGGCCACATAGTACTTATCCATGTTCCACTATACTATCACACACATTTTCTGTTGGACACTTCTCATGTCCAGAGACAATTACTGGCTTTATTACACATGACTGGATGGTGATGCATTATAAAGCCAGTGATTCACATGCATATGTGAATTAGAGTGTTATCTGTAAAATTGGTCAAGCAAAAAAGCTGTTCTTCATGCTACAAGTGTAGCAGGAGCTTTAGCCTCTTCGGACTTTGTTATTCTTCTGTGATATGAACCTGTGCTCTGTTTCTACATTCTTATAAACATCAAAGCTGTTTTTAAAGCATTATTAGTATTTTAAAACCACTGACTGGCAGACTGTTTTGTCTTCACTGTCTTTGTTGGTGCCTTACTGCATTTGTTAATGTGTTCTGACTATCTGTAGCTCAATAGTGTGGCACTATTTGCAGACTATTGAAGCTAGGACCTACTCTTGGAAAACGACAGGTACCTTTTAAACACACTTTGTCATTGGACATGTAATCCATTTCATAAGGGCCATATTGACAGCTCACAGCAACACACTGTTAAACATTTCCAATATGTGAAAAAAAAAAGAATTCAACCCCCATTAGAGAGACAAAACCAAAAAGCATAAATCATTTTAAATAGTGTTTAAATGGACCATAGAAATAAAATGACCACTGCCTCAGTTACAATTAATGATTGCAATTATATTCATATCTAAACTGCTCTCTTGATCACACTGCGATCGCAATGTAAATTCTGGCTGTGTAATGTTCATAGGCAACATTTCCTTTAAATAAAAACCAGCTTCACAATTATGAGGCCAGGTCTCCCTTGAAAAAGAGGTTTTTAATCTCAATGGGATCCTCCTGGTTAAATAAAGGTTAGAATGAGGTGTATTGGAGTTTTCAGGTAGTGATTGGAATGGATGTCACACAACTTTCACACCAGGTTAATGTTAGTGAAAGATTTGTGTTTTGATTAAATTTGAATAAGCATGCTGTGTGTGTGGACTTTTAAATCAGACCATTATCTCTGACAAACACTGTGAACTTAAACCTAATATTGAAACAGTAACAATGCTGCAATAATAACTGTAGGGCAGAAAAAGATATTTTGTAAAATGTAATTAATGAATATATTGCTGATGCATTCAGCATGTAATGCACTTCCAGCTTGCCAAATACATAAATTAACAACATCAAAAAGCAACATCCCCAAAGTGATCAGGCATACTGAAAAAGAAATCAGCCTTGGAACAATAACTAGTAGCACTACAGTCAATGAATATTGCATTGTTTATGTGTATGTACACTCGCTGGAAACTTTATGTGGCACAACTTGCTAGTACTGGGTTAGACCTTTGAGTTTTCTGAAATACTCAGACCAGCCTTTGTGGTGCTAACAACCACGCCTTTCTTCTCCATTCTGATGCTCAGTCTGAACTTCAGCAGATCATCTTGACCATGTCTGTATGCCTAAATGAATTGGTTTGCTGCCATGTGATTAACTGATTAGACATTTGTGTTAAACAGCAGCTGAACAGGCATACTTAATGAAGTGGTGAGTAAGTATATAGCTGACATTGCTGTAGCTTATGATAAATTCACCAGCATCCCACTGCAAATTGAATGTTTTTTTTTCAAGTGCAAACCTTTAGTGAATGAATTCAAAATAAAAGCTTAAAAAGCTGGGATGTGTGAATGGAGTGTGAAGTGCACACCTTGTATCCGTTGGCCAAGTTTAATATGAAAAACATTTAGAGCCACTGTGTTAATAAAGGCTCTATCGGGAACATCAGACCTGAAGTGCTTCCATTAATCCCTAGAACTATGATATGTTTAGTTTTATTCAGTGGCTGTAATAACATTCACTTATTGTATTACATGACTTAAAAGGCACTTCATCACTAAAACAGGTCCGTGTTTAGAACAAGTAATCTTTGTTTTAGCACTATTTGAAATGGCTGTATTATACGTGTCTTAAAGGCCCACTTTACTGATAAAAGAGGCAAAGGCCGCCAAGGAAAGTGTTTATCACTATAATTCCCACTTACAGCTATGAATTAGACTCCTGTGTGGACATTTCCGAGTCAGTGCCCTCCATCTCTATCCATTCTGAGAGCTGCACACAGCCCACTCTGTCTGTCATACTGAGCACACAGATTTATCTCTGACAAATAAATCTGGAACCGTAATGATGGACTCTGACTTAGTCATGACTTGTAGCTTGCCTTCCCCACTCGTCCGCCACCAATTGGCCTATCTGTCAATCAATCGGCCCCATGATTTTCATGTGCCTCGGATTATGTATCGTTTATCATTTCAGCTCATCCGACCCCTGCAGCTGTCTATCATTTACCATAATCATCTCTCTCCCCCCTAGGAAGTTTGACTGCCTGCTTCTCCATTCCCACTCCCTCTTGGATCATTTTTTCCTGTCACAGGGAAACTATAAAGTCTGTCCCCCCCTGCCCCCTCCTCCCCATTCCTCCTCCACTTTCTCCTGTTCTTTTCTTCTTTTTCTCTCCCTTGCTCCCTGCCCTGGGTTTAAACCTAATGAGTTCTTCACATTTCCTCTCTGCCTCCATAAACATTTAGGAATGTTTGGGCTCCTCACTGGTGTATCAAATGGCCAAGTGGCTCGACAGGAAGCTGTTGAGCCCACTGTATAGCACCATGTCAGAAGACAGCAAAACATTTGTCAAAATGTAATTTTTCACTATGTGTTGTGTTGTTTCTTTCTTTTTTGAGGGGATAAATATCAACTTAGAAGTTTTTGATGTTTCAAACTTACATAGCAAATTTTCTCTTGTGGTCAACTCAAACCTCACAAATTCAAAGGTTGTTTATCCTAACCTCTATCTGTACTGCTGTATCCTTCAAAAATCTACTCCTATAACTTTGACTCTTTTCTAATTCAGCTATTCAGTGTAGATTTACAGTTCTTCTTGGGGTCATCGTCCCATTGCATGAGTCAATGTCATACAGACCAAACAAAACTTTGGGGAAAATAAACTTTGTCATTACACTGATTGCACTATAATCTCTGCTGCTGCGTATTTGTTACAGACAACCTCTGACACTCTCGATGTATCATTTGTGGTAAGGGGCACAAAATATATTGGAATAAAAACAATGGTACTTCAACCATTTCTCCTAGAGTTTTTGGCTTGTATACCTCGTATACCCACAGCAAAATTCCTCTAAGCACTGCTGTTCACGTTTATATTGTTGTAGTCCATGGATGTAATCTGGTAGAGTCATGGATACTCAGAGAGCAGCAATATCTGTCATGAATGTTTACAAGTAGATGTAATGTTTGGTTCATGTGACTGAACAGCTGGATAAAAAACTTAAAATGATAAGCACATTGTACCCACATTTTAACTTTTTAAAACTCAGGCACTGAGAAAAAAAAAAGCCATCAAACATGCAATATATAGAGCAAATTTGAATTTATATCAGTATAAGTACTCTTGAGGGATATCCTGTTCAGTTATAGGTGGCAAACCAAAATTTACCCTTATAACAGTCCACAGTAGTTTTCAGTCAGATCACTATGAACCATTATATCTTATAACAAAAGTTGAAGGCTGGGCCTATTACATCAAAGGAGGCCACTGCTGTGATTATGAAACCATGGATGTCATATTATTGGCAGCACAAACAGTTGCTGACACAGGCATTGGCAAAGGTCAGCTCTAATGACCAAAAGAGGAAGGGCTAATTAAAAATAATGAGTTGTGTGGGTTGAAGCCATTGTAGCCTTGTAAACTACTGATAGCACGCAGCGGGCCCAAAGCTCAACATCATCTCAAAAGAAGCTCAAATGAATCCTTTTCTGTTAACAATGGGATAGAGTTACAACTGACGAAACCTCAAAAAATTATTACCACCTCTGAGGATCCCCTCAGCTTTATGGAAGACTTTTTGCATTTAAAAAAAAAAAAAAAAGCATTTCTCTTGATTTTTTAAGATCAAGAACTTTACTGTTTTTTAATTCACACTCGCTGCTTGCATCATTGGTATTTTGAACAGCTGGAAGCGGTTTTCAGCAGATGGGCAGAGACGCGGCTCCCTGTAAAAGCTAATGTTGCTCTGCGTGTTGCAGGATGTATAAATAAGTGAGTGTTTGCGCGCAAAATGTGCAATGTGGAACATAAATGTCATTTGATGCAGAACTTTGCCATGACCTGTACTGATCTTACTGGGTTTGATGTCGCTGAATCACACGCAGATCATCCCGGTAAGAAAACAGAAATGTTTATCCGGGAAGAGAGGCAGCATGCTTGAGGTTTTTTCCCTTTTTACTGTGTTCCCCTCAGAAGAAATTTGAACTTTTTAGTATTTCATCTCTTTCTGTCTCTCTTCTCTTCATGGTCTGTCATAAGTAATAAATATGTGACCTAATGGGCTGCCTGGTATACCCACCGCAAAGATTCTCTGGCACGAGCCCAGTCTCAGAGAAAATATCCTCGCTGCCAGCCACCGACTACTCGAATCAAGTGGAGACAGAGCAAGCTGTTATTAGGGATGAGGGGGCGCAGAGAGCCTCTTATATGTGATCTTGGTATCTCATAGCTGATGGAAAAAAAGTGAGTGTGTGGGTGTGAGGACATGCAAATGGTTTGGGTAGGGGCATACAGGGAGATGAACAGACAGATTCAATTGATTTGTGAAGCATTCCTGGGCACCAAAGCAAAGACCTAGTCAGGCATAAGGGCTATGGTAATATGAGAAATTTTCACTTTAATGTATATAAAAAAATAAAAATCTATTTTTAGAAGCTCATCTGTGATGTACAGTTAAAATACAGTTACACAATCAAAAATCCTGCAGATCTTTTGAACATTAATAATACATAGCACTCAGATTTCTGAACAAACCAGACTTTAATTAGTGAGTAAAATCTCGTTCTTTTTTTCATTCATTCTTTTTTTCCCCCTCAGTTTTCCTCAATAATGTACAAGACCAGCTGGGCCGAATATTGGGCCGTAAATTCATTTAAATTCAAGGAGCGGCAAGTACAGAAGTAGATGAAGAATGGCTCTTCAGTATAGTGGGATCTTCATTACAGCTGATTCATTTAAGTCTCATTAAAGATGGATAGATTGTCTGTGAAGAGAACAATCAATTGTGATTCCTTCATTCATACATATGTCTCCTGGACTCACATTCATGTGAAAAAAGGAAGATTTTGCAGGACTCTGTGCAGTCCTGTGAAAAGCTAAGAACGTCCCATGATTCAGTGGCCCATAGAACCCCCTTAGGAGCAATAACTTGAAGTAATTGTTTTCTTTGTGACTTTAACAGTCTCTCACATTGTTGTGGAGGAATTTTGTTCCTCTCTTCTTTACAACATTGCTTCAGTTCATTGAGGTTTCTGGGCATTCATTTATGCAAAGCTCTCTTAAAGTTCCGGCACATCATTTCAGTCAGTTAGGTCTGGACTTTGACTGGGCCGTTGTAGCACCTTTATTCTTTTCTTTTTCAGACATTCTGTTGTAGGTCTGCTGCTGGGCTTTGAGTCATTGTCCACCTGCAAGACCCTATATCAGCCAAACTTTAGCTATTGGACACTGATTGTAAAATACTTCTATATGCAGAAGGTTTCCTATTTGACTTAATGACTACAAGGTGCCCAGGTCCTGTGGCTGTAAAACAGGCCCAAATCATCACCTCTCCACCACTGTGGATAACAGTTGGTTTGAAGTGTTTGTGCTTTTCACCAAATTTAGTGCAGTGCATTACCGCCAACATCTCCAGTTTGGTCTTGACTGTCCAAAAGAAGTCTTGTGGTTTACTTTTATGATGCAACTTTGCAAATCTAAGCTGTGTTGCTGTGTGCTTTATAGAGAGAAGAGTCTTTCCCCTGGCAACTTCTCCAAACAAGCCATACTCGCTCAGTCTTTTTTAAATTATATTGTGAAAATGCTAGGCCTAGATTATACTCTATTGCAGACATAGACATAGACAGCTGGAGACCTGGTGGCTAAGCAGCCATTCCTGTTAGACTAAGATAAATTCAAAATTTACATCACTCCCACCTGAGGGTACCAGAATGGACTCTAGCGAACTCACGAACACGGAAAGTATTATCTGGACTAAACTGAGGCATGTAGAGTTTGTTGCTCTTGCAGTTTTATGGTTTCTTTGAGCTTTGCATGGTCTGACCTTGGGGTGAATTTGCTGGGGCTTTCACTCCTGGGAAGATTGTAGCGTTGTGTTAACTAACACACACCTGAATGCTCCAGACTAGGAGACTGGGAAAACTTCTGTTTTTAGAAGAGGTGAAGGCTTTAAGAAAAGTAGAAGAGATGGTCAGTCTTGCTGATGATCAAATAATCAATCTTTTAATAGCACGTAGATTATTTAATATGTTCACAGTACAGTTGATGAACATGCTTCTTCTATGTAATAACACGTATGGATACAAGTTGAAATGTCTTCAAAGTTTCTCTGTTAGACTAACGTTGCTGCACAAGCCACGTCACATTACAAGCCTTATGCAAAGGAGAACAAGATTTTTGTTACACAGCATATTAAACTGCCGAAAGGGTAATGTCTTCAATTACTGTAGGCCTCATGCTCATCAGTAGATCTATATTATGATCATTACCTGCAAAATGCTCTGCAGTCTGAATCAGAAACTGCAACGCAGTCCTTAGTAACTCCAACAGAGTGAAACCAAGATGCATATGGACCGCAGATCGATAAAATCAATTCCAATTTCATCACAGAGCTCACAGCCAAAACTGCAAGGTCAGTTTTAAGAATGTCTATGTAAATAAAATAGACTGTAAAATAAAGTTTCATGGATAAGAACTGAAACTTTAAAAGTCACCAGCTGGGATTATTTGCAGTGTCTGTGTTTTCGTGGTCAAAGTACCCTTGACTGCAGTGAGATAAGGCATTATCGGGTTCTCTTCTTCAGTGTACCTTCGTTCTTTTCTCTACTTTCTCATTTATTTCCTTCAGTCTGTCCAAGTGCTGGTGCTTCTTTACCTCCCTCTTCCTACTCTATTTTTCACTCCAGCTCATAAAAAAGCTGGCTACATAGTTAGAAAGTCATTGTGCTGACTGCCTCACAGATAGCTGCTTGTTTCCTGCCTGCCTTTTTTCTTTGAAGTTTTAGTGTTGGTTCAATGTAACCTTCGCAGGCAATATTTTTCACATTTTATCACTTCTGTTGTCCACAGCTGGAACACATGTAGCAGCATCAGTATGGACTTTATTTGGGTTGAATAAAATATGTCCACATCTAGGATTTAAAGCCCACACCTACACAGAAGCATACACATACACATGCTGGATTTTGGGGGCTGATGTCAATAATGTAAAACAAGGTTTAAGTCAATCATAAGTTATGTTGGCAGATCTTCTTGGTGAAAAATGATCCCAAGAATACCACATTATCTGTCAAACATGGTGGAGGCCATGTTATAGCATGGATGACTATCAGAGGAATAAGGTCACCATTGTTTATTGATGATGTGACGGTTGATAGAAGCAGCAGGATGAATTCTCCCTCCTCAAATTCAGTGCTGCAAAACCAATCTGATGGTGCTTCGCAGTACAAATGAATACTGACTCAAAGCATACTGCAGAAGCAACCCAAGAGTTTCTCAAGGAAAAGAAATGGGATATTCTTCAATAACTAAACGAGTCACTGGATCTCAACCCAACACAGCATGCTTTTCTGTTATTAAATTTAACACTGAATGCACAAAGACCTGCAAACAAGCAGCAGCTAAAGGTAACTGGATTTAATTAAACTAACTTAGCTGGCTACCACACAAACATTTTACATAATAAGTGTAAAATGGAATTTTTCACCCCACACCCTCGTACCCACTCACAAATTCAGTATTGCATTTAACATTGCTCGATATATTTGATCTTTATTAGATAGTTCACGAATGTAGACGCCTAAAAATAAGAAAGCGCTACTGTATATACAAAATATACTCTTGGTAGTTTCTATGTTTGGCTGATATTTTCTATTTCTCTTTGACTGAAGGGCAAAATGTTGTTCGAAGAGTTTTGGTACAGAGATACAGTTATAGTCAGAAGTTTTTATACAGTCATGATGGGAATGAATGTAATGGTAATTTAGGGGTTTTAATGAATATGCTTAAAAGCCAGGTCCATGGCAGAAAACCAGCAAATTTAAAATGAACTCTACCAGTTGTGCCAAGATAAGCGTTGAAAAATCCAGCCAGAATAATGCCAGAAGCTTGTTGATGGCTACCAAAAGCACGAGATGCAACTTGCTAAGAGACATTTAATTCCACCCTGGAAATCATTAAAATCTCAAAAATTACCATTACATTCGTGCCCACGATGAGTGGATTAAAACCTTTGACCAGAAATGTAGATAGCAATTTCTAACTAATTTTTTTTTTACCATCTCTCACACTTAATGTATTTTTTATTTATAAGTGACTATAAAGGTTTGACAGTATTTGCTGAAAGCTAAGTGATGTAAGTGTTAAGAAATTACATATTGCTGCTTGTGTTCTTTTGAACAATGGTTTGCAGATAAAGTCTGCGTGGTTTAGACTTTTATTACAGCAGATTTGGCTGACATCCCCTTCCAGACAGCTTCTTTTTCTCTCGTCCACATTCACTTTTTTTGTAGAGAGACTTAGAACATTGACAGCAGAAAACAAATTAAAAATGAGTGAAGTTATTTAATGCATTTACTGAAGAGAGTTTTAGATGCAGTCACATAAATTGTGCCAGGTGAACGTGTCCCAGATTTTTTTTTTTATCCCACTTGCTTCATGACAGTGTAACACATGGAATCTGCACTGGAAAACAAGACTTCAGGTCTTGTTTTTTGCAATGCCTCCTCAGTCTGAATGGTCAGGTTTGAATTCATACAACTTTTATGTCACTCATCTGCCTTCTCACAAGAATTGTGGGGTTGGCAGATGCGACTAAAAATAGCCCTTGGCATCCTGAAATTTTGGATTATACTCAATCCATGTCACAGCTCCTATTTTGCATCCATACGCACTTTCATATGAAGCTGCCATTCCTACCCAAAAGACCATAAATGAATAGACTGGGTCTCTTATACCTTATCCTTATACTCATTATTATCTCTGCACATAAGCTTATGGGTCAAGCAATGACTACCTGTTTGTTTACTCCTGTACACCATTTTGCATGTAACATTTTCCCTTTGTTCTCGTACTCATGCAGGTCAGTTCAGGACAGCAACCAGTCAACACTGATAATGGATGGATCTGAACAACAGAACTGGATTGGACTCGATTCTGAGCTGAGACAAGGAACTTCAAGTACTGCAATGCAAACAGTTCCATACAAGTGCAACAGAAAGTGCACTAAATCTTTCCTTTAAATATACAATGTATTTATTTTGTTGTCCTATAGATGCAATATCCCTCCATACACTTAACGCTAAAGCTTGATTCTCTTAGAAAGTTGTTATTATGCTTTAAAAGTGACCTTAGAGCCCATCTTTTTACACTGAGTAAGCTTTGATGGGTAAGTTTAACGGTGTGCAAGCTTAGCCCAGTGATCATCAGCTTTCGCAGCAGGCTATTCCTCCAATAAAAATAGTGCAAACCTCAAAGACAACATTAAAAGCAGTATGATAACAAGAACTTAATTAAATTCACAATTGTTTGGCTTGAAAGAATTTGAGGCACTGTAAAAGGAAAAAAAGACATGACTGATAAAAAATGTGTTATTGAAAATACAAAAAGTGAGTGACAGACGAATTGAAGCCGACCATTTAAAAAAAGTTCAATCATTCACTGAAATACGTGCATAAATTAGATGAAGCTAACAAACACAAATCTGAATGTTTTGAAATGCACTTTATATCTTTTAGAAACAGGATTTCATACTTTCCATTGTGATTCAAATAAATTTAAATTCAAATACAAAGGGGGAGAGATAATATTATTCCACCAATATCTGTTATCACTGGAGAACAGCCCACATCTTTGAATATGGATACAATAACTAGAGAATAAGTGGCTTATTTTCTTCCAAATGACCCATTGGTTCTGGTGGATTTGTCATTATGTGTAGGCTGTACGTGTTTTAAAGAAGAGAGGAATTTAATTACTTATCCAACAATACACTGCACCTGTAACTGTATCGTCCAGCCTAACTATTGACAATGGCAAAGACGTATGATGATACAAAAAAGTTTTCCATGGGTATTAACAGAAAAAATCAATACGTGACAAACTTAAAACTAAACCTCACGATAAAACTTTTTGTAGTTTTATTTCTGTACAGCACCACAGTGGAGTAAATCAAGCAATCAAAAAGTGATTGAAGTGCAGACTTTTGGTTCTAATTCAAGGGCTTTAATAAAAGTATTGCATTACCTGTTTAGGAATTACACACATTTTTATATATATTCCCCCATTTTCAGATGGCTTAAAGTAATTAGAAAAAGTTGCATAACTGGAAATATAAGTTGAAACATGAGTTGCTTCTAAAACTTGCATGAAATTCCTGTGCATTCAATGACTGTCTGAAGTCTAGAACTCATTGACTTTAGCATATGCTGCCTTAGTTTTCTTGAGATGCTCTGCTAGGTTTTTACTGCAGCCACTTTCAGTTTCTTCTTGTTTGTGTGTCTTTGTACACTCAATGTTTTCTTCAGTAACTGAAAAGCTGCTTTATCAAGTTGAAATCAGGCGATTGGCTTGGTTATTGAAGAATATTGCATTTCTTTTCCTTGAGAAACTCTTGGGCTGCTTTCGCAGTATATTGTGGAATTCTGGAATATTAGGAACTATGTTATGTCTCTTTTATTTTTACTGTAAAACACTTTATTTTTAAATGTGCTGTATAAATGACATTTACATGCATACTTTTGTGTCATGATCCATTTGCACTGTCCAATGGGTTATGCAGCATTTGCCTTAATGTAAGCAAAGAGTATAGCCCTGTATACATCCGAATTCATCCTGCTACTTCTATCAGCAGACACATCATCAGTAAGCACTAGTGACCTGGTTCCACTGGCAGCTGTACATGCCCGCACCATAACGTTGCCTCCACCATGTTTGAAGTATAATGTGGTATGCTTTGGATCATGAGTTGTTTCTCTGCTTCTGCATGCTTTTCTCTTCTCATCGTTCTGGTACAAGTTAATACAAGTTAATCTTGGTTTCATCTGTTTCCAGAACTGCGCAGGCTGTTTCAGATGTCTCCTGGCAAATTTTAATGTGGTCTTCTTGTTCTTGCTTGTAACCAGTGGTATGCACCTTGTTGAATACCCTCTGTTTTTCTATTCATAAAGATGTGTGTTAGTCATAGACTTTGACAGTAATATGGCTAGCTTATCAAAATTGTTGTCTCTTGGGATTTTTGGTGTTCCTGAGCTGCCGGTGCATGTACCAGATTGTTGATTTGGGCACTCCTAAAGTCTTTGCTTTTTCTCTGATCAGTTTATGTTGGTTTTCCTTCACTTACATCAAGATCTCTTTGAACCTCATATTCAGTATAAGGCTACTAAATGCAAGTTCAGCACTTTAAGTTTAAGTTTTTTATCTGCTTAATCTCTCATGAAATAATGAGCGAACACCTGGTAAAAAATCCACTGCGATGCTGTACAGAAGCAAAATGACAAAATCTGAGTCATCGTCAAGATACTTATGGGCCTAATAGTTTGTAAATAACAAAATATGAAGGAGGTAAATAGACTACATGCTATGTTTTTTAACATAATTTTGTAGGAGACAACTGAATGGTACTGACAGTTTAAAATCAAAGGAAAACACAAATTAATTTCATTTATCATACTTGGTGATGTATCATCACAACGGCATGTAACATGAATGTGAGAGTTAATGGTTGCCGTTTTGGCAGCCCTGTGATTGACTGGAAACCCTTTCAAGCTGTATCTCACTTTTCATCCATCATCACCTTGAAAAGGCACCAGTCAGGTTTTAGGGGCTACTTGTGGGCCAAAATACACATTCGGGCTGGACAGGAAGGAAGGAAGGAAGGAAGGAAAAGCTTTCGAAAGCAATTCAATTTTATTCATGCAGCACCAAATCACAACAACAGTCGCCTCAAAGTGCTTTATATTGTAAGGTAGAACCTACAATAATACATACACAGAAGACCCAACAATCATATGACAAACTATGAGCAAGCGCTTTGGCGACAGTGGTAAGGAAAAACTCAATTTTAACAGGAAGAAACCTCCAGCAGAACCAGGCTCAGGGAGGGGCGGCCATCTGCTGTGACTGGTTGGGTAAGGGGAGGAAGACAGGAGAAAAGACATGCTTTGGAAGAGAGCCAGAGATTAATAATAAGTAATAAGTAAGCTTGTTTGTTGCAATAGACATAAGTAAAATCCTCTGCATGGACTAATTTGTCATTTGGCCAAATTTACCTTATAAAACAGAGAAACTAAGAGAGGTGAAAAAGTTGGACTGTTTGTAGACTGCTGGGCTATAACAAGCTTAGCTTGGTACTGTACCATGGTGGATTATGCGCTGTGGAGGAATGTTGCAGGGTTAGAGGGTTTTCAAGCATGTACCACCTTTTTAAGGTCATGCCACAGCATCTCAATCACATTCAGGTCAGGACTTTGACTAGACCACTCCAATGTCTTCATTTTGTTTTTCTTAAAAACAAAATGTAGAAGTGGATTTGTTGGTGTGTTTTGGATCATTGTCCTGCTGCAGAACCCAAGTGCGCTTCAGCCTGAGGTCACGAACAGATGGCCGTACATCCACCATATTTACTGTTTGTATGACGTTCCTTGGTAAGAAATGCTGTGTTACTTTTATTGGAGATGTGATGGGACAGACACCTTCCAAAAAGTTTAACTTTTGTCTCGTCGGTCCACAGAGTATTTTCCCAAAAGTCTTGGGGATCATCAAGATATTTTTCTGGTGAAAATGAGATGACCCTTTATGTTTCTTTTGCTCAGCAGTGGTTTTCGTCTTAGAAATCTGCCATGATGGCTGTTTTCGCTCAGTCTTGTTCTTATGGTGGAGTCATGAACACTGACCCGACTGAGGCAAGTGAGGCCTGCAGTTCTTTGGGTGTTGTTCTAGGCTCTTTTGTGACCTCTTGGATGAGTGGTATCTGCGCTCTTGGGGTAATTCTGGTTGGCCAGCCACTCCCGGTAAGGTTCACCACCGTTCCATATTTTCGCCATTTGTGGATAATGGTTGTGGATTGCTGGAGTCCCACGGCTTTAGAAATTGTTTTACAACGTTTTCCAGACTGAGGGATCTCAATTATGCTGTTTATCATTTGTTCCTGGATTTCCTTGGGTTGTGGCACGATGTCTGGCTTTTGAGGATATTTTGGTCTACTCCACTTTGTCAGGCAAGTGATTTCTTGATTGAGATAAAAGTGCAGCAGTCAGTCAGTCAGTCGGCAATCAGGCGTGGGTGTGGCTAGAGTAACTGAACTCAGCTTTCCAAAAGTCATTCACAGGACCATGTAGGTTGAATTTGTTTCCCTTTAATAATGAAAACCTTCATTTCTAAACTGCATTTTGTGTTTACTTGTGTTATCTTGTCTAATATTTACATTTATATGATGATCTGAAACATTTAAGTGTGACAAACATACAAAAAAATAGGAAATCAGGAAGTGGGCAAACACTCTTTCACACCACTGTATTTAAATTTGCTGAAGCCAAAGATGAGGGGGAATGAAACAAGGGTTAAACTTTAAATCAAAAAGAGATGGTATGCATCGCTTGATGTCTTATTAAGCAACGTATCATAACATCAGGTTTGTTTAGTGGCATTTTCAAAAAGCCATTCTGTTTCTCTCTGAGTGACACAGGTAGACTATTGGTTTTCAGTCAGTACTGGAGGGTTCCTTTTACCTCATATACTCTCAGTCCTTATCAGGCTCCTGCTCTCTGCTGAAAGCTGACCTTCAGACATTATCTCCCCCCACTCTCCTCTCATCAAAGGGAGAAACGATAAGAGCTGACAGTGTAGTGATAGAAACCTTCCACGGTGAGTTCTTTTCATGCACGCTTCTCTTACTGCCTGCAGACCTGCCTGTTCTGGTATGGTGACCCCTCCCCCCCCCGAAGCAGAAGATTTACAGCAGTGGTGCTCATGGGAGTGTGGGGGGCATCACATCAAAAATGAGACATGACCCGGAGGTCGAACACACAGGAGGCAGACAAGGTTCAGCAGATTGCCAGATAAAGAAAAAAAAAGAACAAAACATTTCACAGTACAACTTCACAAAACTTTTTTTTAAAGCATAATTAGCAAAAATCAAATTAGTGCAAATGCATGCCACAGCACCGAATAGGGCCGTAATTGCTTTTGTTTCAGCAGGAGCCACACCATAGCATAGTCGCTTGGTGTCCAGCCAACCGAAAATGTATCATGATAAAAAGAGAGTGGCAAATGATTATGACTGAGGGCACTTTTGAATTTTAGTGTGAAGCCAGGGTTGTGAGATGGCATTCACAAATCCATCTGGTTTGCAGCACCTGGTGTTTGTATGTTGTGTTCGAGTGGGATGCAATTAATGTAACCTACAAAGGCCGGATTTGTTTCTGTTCATTGGTTGGCCCACCTGCAGCTGCTTTTGGCAGGAGAATGTACAGAGAGTGGCAGTCAGGGGAGATGGCTTCTTCTCAATGTGTAATTAACCTTGAGGTGACTGCAAAAAGAATGCATTTTTGGCTGCATTCTGCAGTGGAGGGGTTATCAAAATTCACTCAAGAATTCCCTATAAATAAAATCTAAATATATGAAAGATATTGTATTTGGATCACATGTTTATCAGGCATAAAATAGTATATTCTCACCAATAAGGTGATTGCCAAAGAACTATTAGTAGAAAACTTATCTCTCTCATATCATCATGATAATGAACCCAAACAGACTGGCAATGCAGGAAAAGGATACCTGGCTAGAAAAACACACAATGAAACACTATCCGTCATGGATTGGCCTCCCCCAGAGCTTTAACCTCCACATTATTGAAGCAGTGTGGGATAATTTTAATAAAGAATGGGACAAAAGGCAGCCAACATCCAAAGACAACCTTTGAATTTACAAACTCTGTCTTATACACTATATTTTCATGCCTCAATAAATCTCTGCACTTGTTTCTCATTTTCCTAATGAAAGAATTTTGCACAGTACAGTAACTACTTTAGAGGTTATTGTTACCGGCTCAGTCGAATCCTCAGCAACAATAATAATGCACCTTATATGAGCAATAAGTACAAATATTTCAAAGTCTTTACTGTAAATCAAATTTAATGTTTTTTTCCACAAAAAACTACAAAAATGTAAGTTTCACATGTCCCTGTATCCATATATGTATCCATACCCTTCTGCGCATTTAAAGCTATCCTTATTATCCATGTTCACAGAATGAGAATAACTTAAAACAAACTGGTGTTTACAAGCTGTACACAATCTCCATGTAAGCACCATTTTGGTAGGTACCCTGCAATGTAGTGCATCTGTTAATCTCACACCAAGACCTGTGTGTTATGACCCCCAAAGTGTAGTGCTGGTGAGTGGGAGCTTTGTAGGGGAGGTAAGAGTAGGCCAACATGGTGCAGCAGTCCCACTCTTTTATACCCATGTGGGTCATTTTCTGAGAAATTTGTATTGCACTTAACACAGATGACTCACATCAACTCCAGTTTGTTTTTATGCTTGATACCTAGAGAGCCCTTCATAGAGAAATAGTACATCTTTGTAACAATACTGCAGAGGTGTCAGGTTTAATAAAATATCAACAAATCTAATGTTCCTTCTGGGTTGGAAATATCGCAGTTAAAGTGGGCCATCTTCTGAACTGTTGAAATTTGTGCCATTTTCTGTGTCAGTTACTTTCTGTTGTTGGCTTGTTTTATGTAAGTTTGTTGGACTCTCTTGGATCCACATTAACTGTCACTTCATAAAATCATGAACACCAGCCCTCGTTAGTTACATATTTTCATTTAAAGCAGTTACCCCGGCTCGTACGCTTCAACAGTTACTTAAAAAAAGCAAAACAATTGTTTATTAATGCTTACTTATCAGCTGCAGCATACATATCCCCAGCTTTACAGAGTAAAATTAATGTTTGCTTTGTTTAAGAGATAGTAAGTCAACATTGTTGCACAGCAAATTGAGACAGTAAGAACTCTGTGAAGTAAGATAATTATTAATACAATAGCAAAGGGCTTTTGCGTGCTCTGAATATCCTAAAAGACATTGGATGCCTCAGATTTAAGCAGACATATTAGTTTTTCCTGGAACAATTACCTCCTAAAAGGCTTCTCCAAACAAGCCATGTAATATTCATCATGTCATCCTGGCTGCCAGACCTTTGGGAGTGCTGTTTCTGTGTCCATGTACAAGGACAGGAGACATTATGAAACATAAGTAATGCACGTCATCACTGGAATATGTCCTGGGCATGTCCTGGCTTTTTTTTGGCCTAAACGAATGAATACAGCAATGCTAATTAGCTTACTTAGGATACACAGCAATACAAGGCCATAATTATAATCTATAGCTTTTAAGTACAACTCAAAATTGCTGTACGTCAACAGACAGCCACACAGCAACATCCAGACAGAAATAACTATAATCACAATTATTACATGGATGGATAGATGACAGCAATTCATCAGTCACTGAAGAGTAGCACTTATGTTTGCTTTTTGAGCAGCCTCAATCCCTGCACCTACGTCTAGGTATGGACCCCCTCAGTATTGGCTCTGTTGCTCTGACCTTGCAATAAGAGCCAAAGTGACTTAGCTTGATGTCACATTAGTTTTACACTAGAGTTATGTAGTTACTCGGTGCATGAGATAAGCAGTTCTGCTTATTCATATTTGGGAATCGACACAGAACACAGATTTCACCCTTTGTGCCTGATTTTCATCTGCACCTTTTTCTGTTTGTATGCCGTAAAACACCACCACTAACATTTCTTAAATTGAAAGCAAAGTGGAAGACACACAAGGAAAAAAATGCACAAAATGACACAAATGCAAATCAGTTAGACCAGGACATGTTATTGTCAGGGGCCATTTTGATATGTAAGGCTCGTTTTCCATTACCAGTACCTGCTCGGATCAATTCACCGCGGTCCGACATGGTCTTCAGGGTTTTCCATTAGGTCATAGTACCTGGTACCAAGTACTAAAATAGTACATGCTCGGGCGGGGTCCCAAAGCGATCTGAGCAGGCACTAAAATGTGACGTAGCCAGACTGCATGCCGTCGATTAGCTGGGGCTGGTCAGTGGTGTCACTCGATGAGTCGTGAGAGCGTTTCGTTCACGGAAATCAAAACTGCTATTTTTGAAACCTGGCAATGAGGGAAACGGGTAAAAAAAATCAACGCCTTGGTGCCCGAGTCTGACAAAAAGCCACAGACTGAGCAGTGGGTATATTATCACCTCGACGCCACCTTTGTTGTATGATGTTTGATTTGATGTTGATGCTCATTTCTTCCTGCTTTGTTATACTGACGTTTGTGAGTTCAAGTACAGCATGGGATGCTTTTCACGATCAAGCAGCATAGAGCTGTATTCTGTATGGAATGACTACAGTAATGTCACTGACAGCAAAAGGACACTGTGCCACTTTTTTAGGTACACTTTCATTCACTCTACAGTAACAAACTGTTTATTCGTGCAGTGCTTCTCTCACATTCATGACAGAGGGCTGCTTTTCTCATGTCACATCTCCCTCATTTGAATATCATTTGTGGATTGGTTGGCCTGTGTCTCACTATCGTGTGGCCGCCGCCCCCTGTGGCACACTTACCACTGGGTCATGTGGGACACGGAAGCTTGGGAATTTAATATGTTGCTGTTTGGCTTTGGTTCATTCATGCTCCTTTAATCTTTCTGAAGCTGAAGGTTGTGAGTTCCACTACAGTCTTCTCGTCACTTTCTCTGTTTCTTATCATCTAATCCAGCTTGGCACACTTTTTTCCCCATGCTCTCTTTCTCTCTCTCATTATGAACTTACAGTATGATTAACAGAAACACACATACATTAGACAATGTCTGACGCTTTATTAGGCACACGTGTTTTCACTCTACACAAACAAGCTACTTATTTACAACTTCTTTCTCCCATCGACAGCGAGTAACTGCAAATCCGCACATAGCAACAATTCCACTGTAATTTCTCCCGGAGTTGCAAATTCTAATGTTTGCATTAGTCGAGGATGTATTAAAGTCTCTTAAGTATGTGCCACATTTCAGTATGATTTTTCAGGGTAGCGCTCTAGAAACGTATCTTCTTGGATGAGGAGACAACAGCAATATTTTTCATTTTAGTCTTTGTTAGTTTGAGGAACCAGAACTGTTTGGTTACATTTAGGAAAACATTATGGGTTGAGTAAAATACATCATCTGTTTCAAGGCAAATATTGAACCAAAAATGCTAAAAAAAGGTGCATCTTTAATAGTTAATCATTTTTTTAATACACAAATAATCATCATGAATGAATCGTCATTTAACAAAACATCCCCGAAGACAGAGACGGTTGTTTGATGCGACATTGTGACATCTGATGATATTTTTACTTCAGGTGTGCAAATTTTCAGGTTGAATCAGTCTTTCTTCTCTTGAGTTATTTAAAACATAATATCTCCTAATATTTTCTTGAAAGTAACACCTTACAGTAGCTGTCCGGTTTCAGAGGAACTTTCAGTTTAAAGTGCTTTTGGAAATACACCATCATAGTTTTGCGATCTTATTATGTTTTATTATGTAATCACAAATTGTGTTTAAATGCCACAGTGGAGTACATTTATTTTGGTTGTTTTTCCTCTTCTTTCCTTTCCTTCTGCTGCTCATTTCTTTCTGATCTCACTCATTCAATCTTTATTTTCACATTAAAAAGTGATCCTACATCTCACCGTATATTAAGTGATTTTTTTTTCTATTTACATCGATGCAACTTTTATCTATAAGCATGTTTAGAAATCATCCTTAATACATTTCCAAGTGTTATTGCTGGTTTTTAAAATAACACAGTATATGGCTACGAGCTCTAATCGCTAGTACATTCTCTGATATGGCCAATATATGATTATTATTATAGTGAGTAAGGTTTTTAACACAATATCTGTGGAATAGACTAGTGTATGTTTTCATCCACAGAGAATAAATTCATGGGTGTCAAACAAATACACACTGCAAAACAGCTTGTTGGTGATGGATGATAATAGCGAGGCCATCTCACCAGCATCCCTCACCTGTGTCGAATTTTTCAGCAGTGCCCCGTGACGGTTTATCAGAAAGACGTGTTCAGGTCACAGAGCGCCCAGAAGGTCCCCCCTTTCTCTCTCAACCTGCAAACCATTGCATGCCTATCATGGATCACTGCTTAAAGAACTGTCACGACCGGACCTGCCTCTCCAGTTTTCTGTGGGATGTGCAGGATGTGATTCTAACACCCTCTGATGTCTATATGGAACAACATATATAAATATATTTTACAGTTTTTGAATTAAAAAGAGTTTTAGTGAGCCTGGTGATCAGTGTTATACAGACTTGTGATTCTTTAAGGATGGATCTTTATTTATTATTTATTTATTTCACCTCAAGTTGCTTTATATAGTAAGGTAAAGACGCTGCAATAATTCCAGACCAGAAAGACCTCCAGATAAGGGGGCATCCAGACTGACCTATTTTAATTATAAGGAGCATTTAAGTGGTAGAAATTATTTTAAAAAACTATTTAGAAATCTTGGGCTGGGCTTCCAACATGCCATAGACAAAACTGGAAATGAATTATTGATCATGGCAGCAGTAGCAGTAGGAGTAGCACTATATACATTCACTTAATAGATTCATTTCTCTTTGTAATCTCCTCACCTTATGAAAAGACCTGCTGCTTTGTTTTGAATTTACAGTTCCATGTAAGAAGCCTCAGTATGAGCAAAGCAAAATAAACTGAACTGAATTAAATTGCCTTGTTTTGCCCCTGCCAAATGTGCTGCAAAATCTAGCATAGCTCTACTGCATGCCTACAATACTACAAAGCATTAAGTAATTGAGACAAAAAAACTAATTCAAACTACGCAGAATATAACAGAATTTCAAATACACTTTTATATTAATATTAATGTAAGCGTTATCTTAAGTTGAACACAGCTCTTTCAAAAACCTGCGCTGGCAGAACAAAAACAATTAAATCTTATTCATAGTTGGTAAAATTTTTGAACAGCTAAGTGGCTACAGAAATCCATTTAAAAGGTTTAGTTATGTGAATGCCCGTGGCTAAAGATGGAGAGAGGCCATGTTTTTCTTTCCTGCAAAACCTCCCGTTTGTATTTAAGCTCTCGACCATAGCCCAGTGTGAAGAGAAAAGCACAGCATCAAGCGCATCTACCAGGAACAAACCCAAAGCCTCCCCGCTGGGGGAGGCGAGAGTGAACAACAATACCACCTTTTTCTCTTTCCAAAGCACCACAGACAATTTGGCTCTATGTCCATTTGGCTTCTGCCCTGGCTATCCAACCATTGCGGAGTACAGAGTCTCCATTTAAGAAGTGTATTGTGGTTCACATAATGGTTCAAATATAGAGGCACTTGAGAATGAATTCAGCATTCGGGATATTTGTAGGGGGCTTTGGCCAACCAGGTGTGATGTAACTGGGAACTAAATAAATACGTTTGGTAGAATTCAATTTTCCGCTTTTCAGAAAAGAGCAAGAAAATATCAATATCCCTGTGAATACTTGGAAAGGTATGCATGAAAGTCCAAATGAAAAACCCTGATCGTGACAAATAGCAAACTATTTTAATCGCTTTCGAATGCAGTCGGCAGTTGTCCACCTATTGCTCCATAAGCACCCACACATATAAACAAATCCACCCAAGCACAAGTGTTCATACCAAAAACATCCAAGCCTTCTCGAAAGTGGCGATAATAGGTTACAGGCAGAAAAAATAAACATTAAAAGGAAGTTTACTGAAGAAGAATAAAACACGACCACATCGCATGTTTTTCAAACAGGACATTCTGTTCCAAAAGGCTGAAGTTAAATGTAAAACCTTTAATTACATTTCCTTGTCACTAGTAAAAGCCTTGATTCAAGTTTTGCAAAGATTTATTTTGCAATAAATTTAATAGAAACATCCAGGTTGGCTACCTCACCCATCAATTCAGCACTGGTGACTCTGGTCCTCCAGAGACGCCATTTCTGCTAAGAAATAAATAAATCGGATCATTAATGACTAACACTATGTTTCACCTGGTGGATATTATTAAGCTAACTTATTTTTTTCTGTACCCATTTCTAACCATCCCTCCTTTTTCCCCCATTTCCTGAACTGCGCTTTTAGGAGATGAGGACAGAGGAGCCTTCTGGAGGAGCTTAAAGGGATGAAACACAAGTGTACTCCACTGTGAAGTCTTTCATCAAGTGGTGTGATGCATAAATGCTAGATTTCTACATGTAGCACAGTGTGACATCACTTAAGACTGATGCTATGGAACCAAGGATTTCTCTTATGTCAGCTAGCCTCGTTCTTCTTGTGTTCTCACTTTATCTCCCACACGCATCCAGGGATGAGGTAATCAAAAGAGCAGTTTTCCTGTCAAATTGGTGACATTCATTTGAATTTGAAATGATTGCAAGCTTACATACTACTGTAAGGTGAGGCACTGATTCGATCTGTGTGATATACAGTATAAACATGGCTAGTGTTCTTGCTAGTGAATTAGTCCTTGTATAAACAGTATATGCCCTATCTCACAGAGCCATGTGAGTTTTTGCTCTTTTCCTTGTTTGAAAAGTGTAGTGGTTTACACATTCGCCGAACAAGCGATAGATCCCACAGTTTCATCCCAAAATCCTCTTGCTGTTGCGTCAGGAAGGACATGTGGTGTAAAAAAAAAAAATCTACTAGTTTAAACATGTGGAGCTACATGTTGTGGTGAACAGCCAGGAGCAGCCAGAAGTAGCTTTATGTGAGCTCTATATAACGTTTAGCAATTTAATGTCTCTGTGTGTGTCTGTGTGTGTGTGATCACAGCAGAAAGTGTGTGACACAATCTGTTTTCTCTTTGTTTCTCAAGGCTCAATCACTTAATGACTGCTCACAGGAGCAAAACAGCTACTCATTCTATTCCCTTAAGAGAAGGTTAAAATAGGTATGGTGGTATTCCACAGCTTGAGCTGAGCTAGATGTGAAACTTTAATGCATGCCATTCACTCTGGAAAGAACTGATTGCACCATTTCCAAGTAAATGAATATTTAATCATGATGAGACTTGGTCTAATTAGCATACCTATAAAGGCCATTATCATTAAATTAAACACATAATAAGATGTCTTAATAAATAGGTTGATCAGTTTTTAGTATAATGCAAAAATATACCCTTTGAATCAATCGCTGGATGTACAGGCATGTTTTTAGTTGCTATGAAATCTTTTAGCAGGCTTTGGCTGCTATCTGTGTCTCACCTGAATGTGACCACTTCTATTAAAGTCACTTAAATTAAGTTTTTGAGATCCTATTGGCTAAATTGGAGCTGCTTTATATTCTAATTTGGACCGTAGCATCCTCTGGGGAGACTTGTTATAAGTAGAAGTTGTTTATGGTGCAATAAAGTGTGTGAATGTCATCATCGCCTGTCCACACCAAGGTAAAACACCTTGCATTACGGAGGCTGTAATGCCTAAAGTGATTCAAGAAAAAGACTGCTCAGTGACGTCAAGGTCAGACGTGGCATTCATACCGAAGGGCTGACCAGTAACACTGCAAATGTTGTCATTTCTGCAGGCTTAAAAACAAGCTGTTCCTTAGCTTTCAAGAGCAGACAAGTACTAATTTAATAATAAATAACAAGGACTGTACATAAACAGTTTCAGCATAGAATATAAATGAAAACTGACAATTAAACAAAGATCATCTCACCCACGAGGTTTTAAAGACATTCTTTAATTAGATGGCCTTGCAGAATGCAACCATAATGGGAAAAAATATACAGGAAGTTTTCCCTCAGCAATAAAAACACTTCTAACCAGCAGTCAATCACATGTCCTCAAAATCCTGACAACTTGGGCCCTCGCGGGTCGTAGTTAAAGGAAAATAAAAAGTCATCAAAGTTACCCCAACACCGTTCCGTCCTTAGCGGTGATTCATTTTATCTGTCTCGTTATTTGACCGGGATTATGTTCTGACTGCAGGCGCATATCCGAGCTCATCAGCACCCAGAGATCTGAAAAGGTACAAGGACTCAGGAACAAACAGCTCTGTGCATAATATATCTAAGGCAACTCTGGTTCTGGGGGCACGAGACACATCTCACAGAGCATTTAGAGTAACTATTAACGAGTTCTGTTTTGCTCATTATTTCAGTTCACATTCAGTAGCTTTTGTGTTTCCCTGTTTGTTTCTGTATGTTTTCTATTAGAGTATGGATCTAGAAGGTGGAGACTGCTTATGCACGTCCTCTGATAGTTCCATATGCAAACACAAAAAAAGGTTTCGTTGACGTTATATATGTGCATTGTTTTTATAGGTCATTTGTGCCAATGTCACCATGGCAAAGGTGCAAATCTAATGTTGCATAATAATCTTTTTGTGCCATTGTGAAGTCATATAATGTTGCATTGAACCACAATGTTATATAGAGCTTAAAAAAAGAAGGTACTTATGTCTCCCAATGAGTAATCTATTCCTTTAAAGTTTGGAGACGATACAATGGAAACTTTCCTAATTTGTGTGACCCTGACCTTTGACCTCGCACCATCACACACTAAAATGGTGGATGGCATTATCTTTAACCATGTAATTAGAGCAGAATTGGCTGAAGTCTTTGGATTCTTGAGATTTTTAAGATATATCCATGCAGTGCGAGTTCTGGCATCATTGTCACATCGTTGTACTGAGAACATAAAAAGCGTGTTGTACAGCTCTCTCCACCCGCTTTCATATGCCATTTTATTTAATGTATTACTCAATATGGGCGCTAACATTAAGGTTAAAGTCAAATGCTTTAAGTAATTTACATGGAAAATTATTTAAAGTCAACATGTTGGGCATTAATATAAATAAATATACATTTTTTGAATGCAGCAGCAGAAGTGTTAATACTGTAAGTCACATGGTTTCAGTTTCTTGAGGTAATCTTGACCTAGAATCACCTGCAAAGCAATTCCTGAAAGGAAGGACTGCCTCTAAAACACGCTTGCTCAAAGTGTCCCTTTGAACGACTGCCAGTCCAAGCAAATATTTTCAAAGTCAAACACATCTATAATGAATATGTCTCCTCAGAATGTACAGATTGGATTTTATGTTTAAATTACAAGTCTATTGAGCAAAGGGAAAAAAGCTGGTGCTTTTCTCAAGAGAGCTGTAAACATCACTTCAGAAGGATGGCTCATAACTTCAGGGAATCCCTGTCCTTGAGTATGTTGACATCTGAAGGATTTATTCAGTGAGGATGAATATGCGACTCTAAACATCCATCTCTAAATGTGACACGCGGGTATAAAAATGTAAATATCCCTCTCCAGGGAGGTCTGTGCCACTGCAAACTGAGTGGTGTTATTAAAAGGTCAGCGTTTGGCTTCGGCAACAGAAAACGATAGTTTAGTATGGTCTCAGACATGCTCGAAGTGGTTGGCTTGTATTCTGCCGGAGCACGGTTTTGCCCCCACCCCTCCCCATTTCCTCCCTGGCCTGTGCACACGTCGTGCTTAACATTCTGTGCTGCGAGTGCGCTTCGGCCTGCCCCTCACATTTTGTGCCACTGCGTTTTTTTCTTTTTGCTCACAATGTGACTTTTCCAGTGTTTCTATTATATGATTCGGTTTGCCTTATTTGGCTTTTTTCACAAGGGCTGTCTCGTGCCACATTTCCGCCAGACTGTGATCAAGCCTGCCCGCTTGATAAAGGAGGGTATGTGCTTGAACACATCCTATAATGGCACAGTACAAGTCACGTAAAACACCCTGTCCAGAGAACATTCCAGTGCAGTGGACTGGAAAACACCTTTCAAAAGGAGCAGATACTGAGCTCCAGTTTAAGGCACCTATTTTCTTTCTTTTTTCTTACTTACATGTCCAGGCACGCTTCTCAGGCCGGTAGCTGAGTCGGTGTTTACTACCTACCATCGTGATCCGTCCTAAACTTTATTAAAACGAGCCTGAGCTCAACTGTGTAGACTATAAAACAAGTTTGCTAAACTCTGTCGGTTGGAACGGGACTCTGCAGTCAAGCTGCGCACAGATAAATGTCTGTAAACATTTGCTCATTAAAACTAAAGACAGTGTGCACATGAGGCTGACGTTTGCACACAGACACACACACGCGTACACACAAAAGTCAAACCTCAACAGGAAGGTAAAAGTAGTTTAGTAGAAGTTACTTTGTGAAGTTCACCTCCAAACTCCACATTACAGTCCTGGATATATATATAAGAAAAAGAACAACAGGCTATGACCCCCCTGTGCCGTCTGTTTGTGATGTTCATGGAACCTCTTGCTTTTAATTTTGGCACCCAAGTTAACAAGCCAAAGCAGTCAGACAGCGAGCATGAGCTACGTGCCTTAGGTGGGCTCATTCGTGGCTGCAGGGCAAGTCATCTACAGAACTGGAGTGACGTGCGCGGGCAAAACCTTTTCTTTTCTTGTTTTTTATGCCCTCTTGCTCTTTGGCAGTAGTTCACTGAGTCAGCATGAAGCCATAACTGAATGAATGACTGGCTCACCTGGCTATTTTTCCAGGAAATCTCCAATTTGTACCAAAATAGTGAAGCAAATTATCTGTATTTTCATCCCTGAACAGCAACTGGCAGTCTGAAATGCATGAGCTCAGAGTCTAGGCTGACGGTTTTCTGGTGCACCAAAGCTTAAATGTGAGGGTGATACAATTCATAGCACATTGTCATTATCAGTGATTATCACAAACAGCCCCAGTGCTGGAGTTAAACAAAATGACAAAAGTCCCAGCGCCTTCTGTACAGGGGCATTATAACATCTGCTCTTGACAGTGACGGAGATGGTTACACTGTTTAAGAGTTTGCACCGGTGTCTGTTGTTCACTATTTCATTACAAATCTTACTTTGAAACATAAACTTTCAAACTAGACATCTCAATAGCTTTTTAGTGACTAGAACACTTATCAAGGCCACACACACATACACACACACGCCCACACACAAGCACTCCGTGTATGGTCCATTTGGCATATGCCTCTTTCCTATGTGGGGAAAATAAAGTTGAAGGGGAGTTTGCCAGCTGAGAGCTGGCTAACTGTGCAGAGAAGAAGGAGGCTGAATAGCACGACCATATACCACAGCACAGCCCGCAGCACTAAAGCACAGAAAGAGGCAGTAGCCATCTACATACTCCATCTGCGGAGGAGACAAATGAACTGCAGTTTTATAGCTTATCCTGCTGAGTTGGAACATAAGAATGTGCTGGAGGTTTTTAGAGAACCAATTGGTAGGAAAAATGGTGAGGGAAATGCTGACTTGTGGGGAACTTATAAAAAAAACACACAAAAAAACCCAACTTTGCTGAACAAAATGGATTCGGCTAGTCGTTTAAAAGACAATGATCCTGTAATAAAGAAGCCAAAGATTAAAAAATAAGTGTCATACATTTTAGTCTTTATTGTGCAGATATGATAGATGGGTCCAGAGTGTAAGACTGATGACATGAAGGAAGCTGTTTTTAAGCAAATCCTTCCTGTGTGCATCTTACTTATTTTCTTATTTGCATACTGCTGTCCTGTGTTTTTCTGGCATCAGCAACATTTCTCTATCATGTTGCCAAATGAACCCGCTAGGTCCTTAAGTATAACAAAGATGAAACACGGGCATCTTTTCACTGGTTACCTGTTCGGCACCGATTTCAAGATGATAGCGCATGCATTTAAAACATGATTACATGGCCCCAAGCTATATTTTTAATTCTCTTTGAGCCAGCGTGCAGCCTCAGATCCTCAGGGTGCTTTAAACTAAAGGTGTTGAAAGGCTTTGAAACAAGCTGCCCAAGTAGCACCGAGTCACAGAATTAGTGTATGTTTAAAGACCTGAAGCTCATTTCAGTGCAGCTTTAGTCACACTTTTTATCACTTTATCGATTTTGTGATATTATTATTGTTTAATAGAAAATAAGTGAGGGGATAGTTTGATGTGATTTATTCCAGATAGTGTAATAGCTTTATTAATAAAAGTGCATCATCCACCCAAATACATGTGTATTTCATTATTAACCTGATGAGACCCTGCTTAGAACTGTGCTGATGCGTTCATGTTTTTATTGCATCTGGTATTACATACATCATTACTATGCTTGTTAGTACCACCACACCCCATACTATTACAGGTATTAGAGTATGCAGCATTATGTTCTATTTTTAGGACTCTCCTTCAGTCACAGTCCCTTTAGGACCAAGGCAATGAAACTACAAAGAGCTTCAAAAATGTGAAGTGGTAGTGATGTAGTTACTATCACAGGAATGCTTTTTATCCCACACCTTTTTTTTTTTTTAACAGCTTCATCTTAAAGACGCAGACTGATCTACTTATGTTTTCAAGTGTACACCACCAATATTTCTGTTCAGGAATGCAAGTAAATGACTGTAATTTGGCATCTTATTAAAACAGCTTTGATGTTTTTTCAGATTTTTTGTAAAACAAACAAACAAAAAAAGTCATGGATAACAACAAGAATTATATCTTAGCATTAAAAATATGATTTCATGCTGGTGGATTAACCATTACTGTTACTATTAGTATTATAGCTGTAAAAGCACTTTGTATTGTACTCCACAAATAGGCAAGGCAAGTTGATTTATATAGCACCTTTCAAACATCACATAGATTCAGTGTGCTTTACAAGATAAAATATAACAAAATAAAAGATAAAATAGATTTTAAAGCTGTGGTTTCGTATTCTGCAGATTTAAACTAATATTAAATCTAATATTTTTAAACTAAAAAAATATTACAGTGTATTTTTTTAGTTTCATTTAACTAGTATTATCTAAGTAATTAAAACATCTCTAGTGATTATATCGAAGTGATATGAACATTAATGAGTCAATAATCATAATACAATAATATAATATAATATACTAAATTACAAAAATGCCATAGTACTCTTACTTTGGATACTTTAACTATATTTCAAAAGTAGGATTATGACTTTTAGTTAAGTTAGGCGTCTAAATGCTCATTTATCCACTTTACAAACTAGTCATTCAATGCAATACAAAAAAATGTAATACATCTACTGCAGGGGTGTCCAACTCCAGGCCTCAAGGGCTGGTGTCCTGCAGGTTTTAGATATCACCCTGGGTCAACACACCTGAATCAAATGATTAGTTCATTACCAGGCCTCTGGAGAACTTCAAGACATGTTGAGGAGGTAATTTAGCCATTTGAATCAGCTGTGTTGGATCAAGGACACATCTAAAACCTGCAGGACACCAGCCCTCGAGGCCTGGAGTTGGACACCCCTGATCTACTGTATACTGGAGCCAATCACTCAATCTAAGCATTGCACCCTGTGTTTCTATACCAGTTTTCTACTACGTTATTTTTGGATCAGATATTGTGATTTCCTGCAGCCACCCGCTGCCTTATTTTTGGTCGACCCCTGTGCCACTCCATTTAGAAAATCCTGGAAACACCCTTGTGATTAGTGCCTGCAGAAACAAAGTGCAGCCCAGAGAATATAGTACATAGTGTGTGGTATGACGCTCTGTTGACTTGTAGCTTTGCATGAGCAGTGGTTTAATCAGCCTAAATGAAAACATCTGTGTGGGCGCATGTAAGTCATTAAAAAAAAGTGATACTCTACCCAAGAATTAATCTTTTCAGCAAGAAATACTCTGTCCCCGCTGAATTGAACGTAGGCTGTAGTTTTCTTATCAGTTCAAATAAAGTAATACCTCTATAGAACAACACACAAACAGCTTTTCACAATACTTTACTACAATACATCCATCAATGCACAGCCCTGCTACACTCACGGGGACACACATCCTGCTTTGGTTCTCTGATACACACATAAGACTAAATGATTTGGATTAAATGAACAAATATTACATATTTGTCAGCCTTTGTCAATATATGCACTTACTAGTTAGTAAAAATCCAGATTTTAGCTGAACTTTTCCTCAGATGAAAAGCCACTATCTTTAATAGATAAAAGGTATTATTTCACTTTAGACTCTGTCTTCTCTAAGCAAATGCCCCAGTCAGTTGTGTATAACTCAGAAATGTTCTGAATGCACATTAAGGCTCATTAGTCATGTTTTTCATTTTCTGCCATCTGTTTGATTTATTTTGATCAAGCAAATGGTCCTAACCCTAAGAAAGAAAGAAAAGTTCAATTAACATTTCCTTGCTTTTGCTACGAAAAAGAGAAAATCAGAAAGGGATACCTTTTTTTTACTGGATCAAATGCGGAGAATATCAGAATGCTGTGATTGAACTTTATGAGACAGCCCTGAAGTCATCTGTGTAATGTTGTGTTTGTGTGTGCTACCGTGTGTCCAGGGCTTCAACTGGCACGATAACACAGGGTGAGCGTTGCGAGTAAATCTTTGTAGAGGTGCTTGGCTCACCTTCTTGGTGCAAACTGCGCGCCTGCAGAGCATAGATTAGAGCTGAATTATCTGAAGAGAGAGCCTGTGCTGCAGCCTCTCCTTTCTTAATCTCTGCTTTCATCTGAGGCTTGTTATTGCTGTTTTCCTCCGACTGAAGGAGCTACTTCGGGATGCTGTGTCTCTCCGAACACCTTGGATGTGGATAGCACGCTAACTTCCTTGCACACTTTTGAATTACAACAGCAACAAAAACCACTTTACAGACCTGCTCCTCCAGTATAATAAGGTGTTTTCTGTAGATTCCATAAATTCTGGGTTATAGGGTGAATTTTTGTGGATGAGGGAGGGTGATCTCACAGCCAACTCATTGCATATTTATGCTTGGCCAGGGAACCCTTGGCATCACATTTTAAGCCACTGGGTATCCCCCTTAAGGTTTTTGGTGTGGAAGGTAGTCTTATAATAGAAGTCCCTGAGTAGCTGAAGCTGACACCAAATTTTCGCAGAGCTTTAGCTTTGCCATAGTAAGAACAGAGGAAAAAAATTAAGTAGAGAATTTTTGCAGGGAGAAGTTTGCATTGGAATATGTCGGAAAGGGTTCATCCTTTCCTAAACCTCATCAAGCAGTGACTGAAAACCCCCCACGAAGACAGCAGCTACAGTATATTACATTCTACCTGCCTTCCTCCTAAAGTGGAAACTAATAGGTTGTAATACTTCCTTTTTTGCTATAATGGAGTCACGCATATTGAAAACTTACGCTGTAAGTGGTGATGAGTATGTATGTACCCCCCTCAGTATAGACACTTTACATTGTGCTAGGAAACATGAGCAAAGGCACCAAAGTAGATAAAAATCCAATGATAAATGCCGAAAATGTCAGAGATTCAAAAACATGCACATGAAGATATGATAAGGCATTGCTTATGATACTATTTTTTCCACTTGCTCTTGCACTTTTTCCTCCTCTGCTCAGGCCTCATGTTTGTACAAGCGATTCAACGTTTTCCTGCTCTCTATTAAACACCGACTTTATTCTTCTCCAAACACCGCAACATACTTCTGATTAATTACAGCAAAGCAAACACATGAGCAAATCTGACTGATCATTATTAGCTACTCAGCTGAATCTGGCAGTTTGTCAGGCATCTTGTCTCAATCAAATCAAGATGTCAGCATTAACAGCTGGCCCATTATATATATCGCCAGCTTATGTGTGCTTATGCTCATTTCCTTTACAGATGTGTGCTTGCTAGAAATCAAATAGTACATTTTTGTGACATTAGGAGGAGCAATCTTTCAGGCTGTCAGGTAAGTCATCTGCTGAATTCATGGTTATTGCAGATGTGAGTTACTATTTATTTTTTCAATTTAAAATATTTCAGTACTTTGTGTTTATTCTTGCAGGAAATCAGTGTTATTGTAATGAGTATTTGATAAGTTGTTTTGTATAGGATTAGGTAATTTGGCTTTAATCCCCTTACTGGCTTAAATCTAATTACTCCCTGCTATCAAGCTTAATAGTTGGCAAAGCTAAGGATACAACGTAGATACCACAATTACTGCCTGCTTTGGAACACTGCCATGCTTTAGGTCAACTAACAACAGGTAATTGGGCCCAAAGGATGACTTGGACTCCAGGCAAGTGTTGTTTAAAGCAGTTGTACTTGTTCAAAATTCTGGCCTCCACTTGGCAGCTGGCAGGCAGAAAAACAAGCAGTAAAAGTCAGGGAAAGTATTTAGGACAGAGAAGAGAAAACTAAGTAGGTTTGACTGCTGAGGTACAAAAATATTGATTATTAGAGAAGAAGTGTTAGTGGTTCACAGTGTACAACAGACAGATGACGAACAGAAAGCTAACATGGTTGCATTCCCAACTGGTCACATATGGACACGGCACAGAGTGGCAAACTCTCTCTACTGTAATTGTTCCTATTACAATAATACACTGGATTTAATTCAGGAGTGAGGCACTAATGTAGCTCCACTTATAAAGTAAAAACTAATCATAATAGCACCCTGTGACATATACACTCAACACTGGGACAAATCTGTTACTTAGCTATTAACTAGTTCCATCTTTAGTAGAGAAAATAGGAGAAATGTATAAAAATGGACACTTTGGAGACCCCAGTACTGTGACTACTATTCCATATTTACCTATAGTACTATTCAAAGGTCTTGAGCCACCCCTTTCTTTATATTTAGCATCCAAGGAGCCAAAAATTCTTGTAAATTTTTAGAGTGTTCTTGATCAATAGTTCAGAGGCTTTCTGAAGGTCTTTTAAAGTTCTTCTTTGGACTTGGCTGCTTTGTCAGTCATTTTCAGCCCAGTCTACATACCTGACACCATTTCCAGAGGAACCTTTTTTTTTGTTAAGCCACTTAACACTGACCTGTGAATCATTCCAGCATAATAAGGCGTCTAACTCAAGGGATGAACCAGTGCTGTATCTACACATAACAGATAACTTAGCAATTAACCAGTTTTAAATTGTATGTTTAGACACTTATTATGTTATTAACAGCCTACCACAAAAACACATACTTTGCGCTTTTATCCTTGTCAAACTGTGTGATCTTTGGCATTTTCCATAGATTCAGTTAAAGAAATGGGAACAATTTGCAGCAACAAAGCGATTCCCAAAGAGCTATCAGCAGAAAACCTGGCATATCTCTGCATGGTCTACAGTGTGTCCTTAAAAAATCAGAGTAAACTGGACAAATGGAGGAACAAAAGAAGTTGACAGTTCTAAAAACCATTATCTACATCAGACACACGGTTTCTAAAAGTCACGTCCATAAGAAATCCACCAAAGACCCGACACAGGACCCAAGAGAATCTGCATTTGGACTTTCAGTTGATCCATCTACTGTTCACTGAAGCCTCATCAAATTAAGGAAGCCATTCTTAAGTAAGAGTGAACAGGCTGAGATAATCACATAGTGCACAGGTGTCGAACTCCAGGCCTCGAGGGCCGGTGTCCTGCAGGTTTTAGATGTGTCCTTGATCCAGCACAGCTGATTTAAAGGCTAGATTACCTCCTCAACATATCTTGAAGTTCTCCAGAGGCCTGGTAATGAACTAATCATTTGATTCAGGTGTGTTGACCCAGGGTGATATCAAAAACCTGCAGGACACCGGCCCTCGAGGCCTGAAGTTCGACACCCCTGACATAGTGGATCACCACCAGTCACGGTTTGGCCTCCTCAACATTACTGAAGCAGTGTCAAACCATTTGAACAGAGAAGAGAACAAAAGGCAGTCAACATCCAAAGAAGAGATTTGAATGTCCTTCAAGAAGTCTGGAGAACTATTCTATTACTTAAATAAACTACAAGAAAGCTTGATTTCAGGCTGTGTTGAAGAATAAAGCAGCTCATGCCAAGTCTTGACCTTCAGGTTCATCAGAACTGCAAAGTCAATTTTTGTATTTTCAGCAATGTGGAATCTGGATATCTATACAATGTCTATCAGTATGTCGTGTATGTTATGTGCAGAGCTTCATCTGCAATGTGTAGATTTATAGCACTGCAATGGATGGCACATTTTATGTCACACCATCTGTTTAAGGACTTTACCTAAACTCTCCCCTTCATCTGAATGACTTTCAGGAGGAAGAAAGCATCTTCTTAAACTGTGTGGGAAGGTCTACGATTGGAAAGAAACACTGCCTATAGGATTTGTCTTGAATTTGCACAGTTTTCTTTTTATTTAAAAACCCTTGCAATGTAATTTTTCTTTAGATGAACCATCAGTCCATTACAATCTCAGTGGGGGTGTGCGAAAAGGCAGAGATTGGTTACGATGACACCGTACTCCTCTAAACACCCCCCACCTTATGTTCAATGGAGCATTTCAAGACACAGCTGGGATCTGCAGGCCATAATCTGGGGATTTCAGTTGGCAGTCAGGTGTGAAGTGTCTGACAGACGGAGAGGTCAGTTGAAACGGCAGGGAACCAATATCACTGCCCACTATTACGCTAAACACAGAGGGGGGGGGGACAGCTGCAACAAAACAGCAGGAAAAGCTGTGGTGATTGGAGAGAAGACGCAGTCACAACACGCTGATCCAAATATAAGCTCACACAACAGATAAAGAACACTTATAAACTGTATATACAGTACTACATGTGTTATTGTGCAGTGCAGTTGCACTAAGTCATTGTTGAACCACATTGTTCATATATACATACAGACTTTGGATTTTTTTTTAAATTCAGTAACGGTTTTATAATATATTCATATATTCATTTTATTCAATTTTGGTGCAGGTCTTACACATCTGTGTATTTTGAATACAGATTTATGAATTCGCGGTTCAGTGCATTAAGAAACCAATGCATTTTAAAATGGAGCTCTTCAAACGTGCATGGATACTTCAGCTAATGGACAGTTATTCTTCCATGTCCATGACCAACCTGTTAGTTGGAGAATATTTCAATGGCGAGAGTTATTTATCAGACCTGATGGCTAATCAGACAATGACTGTGATGCTGAGATCTGACACAAACAGCTCTCCAGTCTATTTTTCTGCAGAAAAGAACAGAGAGAGGCTCGCAGGGCTCTGTTCTTTGCTTCTGTTTTCTCGCACACAGTAAAGCTCTGTATTCTCCTAATTAGAAGGCAAACAGGATCAGATGGATGATGACAAATGAAACTCCAAACAGCTGTCACTGCAGATAGAGCACCTTTACTGGAGCTTTCCAATTGTAGCAAAGCAACTGTTAACAGTGTTTTGCTTTTTGGGGGGTTTATTTTATTCAACCAAATCCATCACATGAGGTCAGTGACAGAGGATCATCGGCCTGTTTTTTTTTTTTTGAAAGAGCGTTCAGGTCATTGAGATTTTCAGTGCTTCCAGTGTGTGGAAATGTATAGATGGTAAGTAGCATTGTAAATTCATATTTCCAGTCAGCCGAATCCAAATACAGTGCAGTTAAACACCCCGCTGACTCAAAGAAAGATTCTGATTCATTTAAACAAGTACTGTTTCACCCTGTGATCACTTGCATTTTTTAGCCCTCAGCCGTTAAAGGCGTATGGGGTATTGCCATCATCCCACCGGGCAGGCGGGTGGGCATGTGGATACCAAAATTTGTTAATGCAATATGTGGAAAATGAGGTGATAAAGGAGCCTTATAGGTGTATCTACTAAAAATCTCACATGATTTTGAAACCTGGTCACCTAGACCTTAGGGTCACAGGCTTATTTATTCCCGGTATTGTCGCAACTACTTATTGTTAGCAGATTAGACGTGCAAACCTCCCATCTGGTTATAAAGTAACATTATGAAGCTAAACAGTTCCCTGGCAAATAGTATGGCTAATATGTGTAATGAGTTCAGAATAACATTCACTATAATGTCAAGAAATTTAGCTTAGATCTCTGTACAAGTGGGACAAAGGGTTAGCTATACTTGGACAAATCGATGTGTTTAAAGATAGCAAAATCTGTTTTCCACAGAAGTCCATTATAGAGCACAACACAGACAGTATTTTATCCTTTTTTTAATCCATTTATTTATTTAAAAGACCCAGTCTCTTTTGACACTAATCATTAACTGCCCCCACATGTTTGCAAAAATCTAAAACCTCTAAAAAGGCTCCAAACAGTTAAGGCATGTCTAAGTTATTATTTGACAACTGCTATGCAGGGGAAGTATTTAGAAAACTCTAAATATATAAAATTTTCTTTTCATTACACATTCACTCTCTCTAAAACTCATCTCATGTACCAGACAATAGACAAGTTTTGTTAATTCCACTATAATGAGAACTGAGATTGCAAAACTGGTAAGAAACCCAAACATCAGCCTCCCTCCCTCCGTTCCTCTACACTGATGCATGTGAAGACTATGCAACGTGGAGCAGACAGCAAATTAAACAATCTGCTACATTAGATAAGGATAAAAATCTTAATCTTGAAATGAGAGATTGACAGATTTGAACAGTAATAATAAAATATTCAGTTTCTGTGTATTTGCTTGACAGATTACAATATGCAATATGCTCCACCTTCCTGCTTAGAGGCTGTTGTGGCAGCCTGAACAATGGCCAGTCAGTCTGTCAGCATGAGACTGACAGCAGTGACGATACATACGCTTACTTTAAACAGCATATTCTGTTGTAAAACCATTAAAGAAAAAGCAGAATAGTTATGGAGATGAAGAAATTAGAAAGGAGTAGCAATGGAAGGTGTCACGGGCAAAGGAAAAGGCTTGTAGTGAAAGGAGAAAGGGACTTGTATTGATTAGTTAGGCAGACAGATTGAGCTGGAAAGGATGTGCAGCATGTTAGGGTGATTAAGGGCGGAGATGGAAATGTACTAAGAAGTAAAGAGAGTGTGAGAGAGAGAAAGAGGAAGGCAGTTAGTGAATTAGGAAATGCAGATTAGTAAGGAACAAGTGAGGGCAGCTATGAAGATCAAGTAGAGTGACATATCTGTGATGGTATGGAGATTTCTAGGAGAGGGGAGTGGCCTTTTGGACCATTCTGTTTAACACAGTCCTGAAGAGTGAGGGGATGCGTGAAGAATGGACAAGAAGTGTATTTGCATTTATTGTAAAGAACAAGGGTGATCTGCAGAACTGTAGTAACTAAAGAAGAGGAGAGGATGGAGAAGTCAGAAAGAGTTGCACTGTGTCTTTGTAGGTCTAAAGGAAGCATATGATAGGGTGACAAGAGAAGAACTCTGGTACTGGATGAGGAAGTCAGAAGTGGCCGAAAAGTATGTAAGGCTACTGCAGGACTTATATGAGGACAATGACAGTCGTGAGGTGTGTGGTAGTAGTAACAGATTAGATTTTGGTGGGTGTGGGATTACATCAGGGATCAGCTCTGAGCCACCTTCCTGCTTGCAGTGGTGATAGGCAGGCTGACAGATGAGGTCAGGCAGGAGTCTCCATGGACTATAATGTTTGCAGATGACATTGTGAGAGTAGGGAGCAGGTGGAAGAGAGTCTGGAGAGGTGATGGTATACCCTGGAGAGAAGAGGAATGAAAGTCCAGAGAAGCAAGACAGAATACATGCGTGTGAATGAGAGGGAGAGAGATGGAAAGATGAACATGCAAAGAGCAGAGACAGTGAAGGTAGACGAGTTTAAATACCTCGGGTCCACCATCCCAAGAAATGGACAATGCAGAGGAGAGCTCAAGAAGAGAGTGCAGGTAGGGTGAAACAGGTGGAGGTGAATGTCAAGGGGGGATTTGTGACAGAAGGTTAGCAGCAAGAGTGAAAGGGAAGGTTTAAAAGGTGGTAGTGAAAGATCTGCTATGATGTAGCAATGGCGAAAAGATAGGAGATGGTGCTGGAGGTGCAAGAGTTGAAGATGCTAAGATTTTGATTTGGAAACAGTTGTGTCAGTGTTCCAGGTTATAGTGAGTAATTACTCTGTGTGGCTGAAATAAAGCTGTGATGATGTACAAAGACTTCGGTAATTCAGTAAAAAGCAGTAAATGGTTCCGGAAATGAATGAAGCAACAGAAACCTAGGCCTAGAGTAACAGCTAATATCTACTAAGTGCACACTTAAGTAGCTTGTTTCTATAACATTTTTGTCCAACAGGTCTTCATTTGATGTCAGCACATGAGGAAACTCGTTCAGTAGCTGAGAGGTCCTTCCTAATGATTAGCTAATGACTTTAGCGTACCTGTGAATAGATTAACCCAAAACAGACTCTAATAAATCTTCTTTGGATCCCCCCCTGTGGATTTGCTCATGAAGAACAGCAGAGCTGTGCCTCAGAAGCATCAGCTGATTTGGATTATGGGATGTAATCAGGGCTGAGCCCAGCACAGAGCTCCCAATCCATTTGTTTAGTAAGATTTGCACCTGTCGCTCTCCAAGTCCTTCCATACTGCTGAATGCAGTATAAACAAAGACTTCTAAATGAGTAAAAACTACATTCTGATTGAATTATGTGGGCTTCATTCCAACAGACACAAAACTGAAATAAATATAATTCTTTTTAATTACATTTGCTTGGAATAAATTTTGATTTCTAATTCCTGAGGTGGAGAAGATTAACAGTCCAATCAGTTTTAAGTTAGGGCGCAAGTGAACCGTGAATTTGAACAGAAAAGAAACTGTCAGGAGGGGAAAGAAGCAAATTGAGGAAAGCAAAACACACCATGTTGACTGTACTTTAAATAAAATGCACCAGACAGATGGTTGAAAAATGTAATTCTGGCCCTATTATCGACTTTTCATTTTTCTGGTCTCACTGGGAACCCACTCTATCATGCTGACACTTCGAGTGTAGTTAGCTTGCTGACAGTGACTGCCTTTCTGTTCATGGCGGACCAAATCACTGAGTCCTGACTCTGAAGGAAACTGAAAATTTCAGTAAATCATTTGCTGTCATCCCTCTCAGAAGAATAAATGACTCAACACACAAAAGTAGTTTTCAAAGTTGATCATAACGCTTGCAAAGAGAAACCCTAGATAGACTGGGCAGGGACAAACAGTAGAACATGCTAAAAGGCCAATTTCTAACATGGGCTTTTTCAAGAGCTGTGGTTTCTTTCAGCCATGACCACAATGGTTCCTTGGAGAGTACTTTGACCACGATGATGAAGTTTCTTTAATGTCAATAAAAAAGTAATCCAAACCATGTTTTTCCAGCTTTATCCAACTATTGAACTAAAGCTACGACATAATGTCTAAATTAACCATGGCCAAGTCATTTTTCTGGTTAAACAAAGCATAACTGTGGCTGTCTGAGAAGTGTAAATTAGCAATTTAAGAAGGTGCTGACAAACTGATATGTGGGGTTAGATTTAAAAAAGAATCAGAGACATACAAATATTCCCTATGCTGTAATTTGTGTCTAAAACATTTCAATTACCCTGTAAAGATACCAAACTCTGTGTTCATTAATACCAAAGTGAAATCACATGACATGTACTTTCAGTAAGGACGTAGCTATTTATCCATCCATCCATCCATCCATCCATCTATATCATCATATATAATGTATAATATGTAATTTTTGACTTATCCTATTGCTTTTTAAATTATACTTTGGGAGACACCTTTCTCTTTGTTTCATTATGCTTACATTTTTAAATTAAAACAGAAAACATTGTTATTGGTGTTACTATTCTTTCCGAGCCCTTATATGTTATAAAAGAAAACATACCTATTCTGGTGTTATTCATTTTTAAATTCAAATAGCTTGCATGCACTTTTGATAGATAGTATAGACAGCACTTTCCAGTGTTAGCTTTTCTTTAATTAATATACAGCTGTCTCACTGCTATCCGTGTGAGCACATTTTGTCATTTTTGCTGGGGCTGATCTTTCAGTTCCTTTCAATCAGTCGCATTTTTGTGTGGGCAAGAGATAAGCCACAATCATCCAATATCTGCTTAACCTGCAAGATCTGAGGAAAACATATTCTTCTTTATCATGTAGGCTGGACAGGAAGTTAGACAATATTCACTCGAGTTTGGTTTCTTAGCTTTTATCAACCTCCCTGAAACCCAAATAATCCTCTTTTCAGCCGCAATACTGTGAGTGACTATCTTTCCAGCTCCCCCTAGACTGTTATTACAGGTTGTAGTTTTTAGAGTGTACTTAATGAAATTGGCATTTTATTCCAGTGTATGTAATTTTTCAAACCCCACACTTTGCATGCATACAGTATATAACTGTTAGGCTTGAATAGAGTATAAGTACAGGAACAGGAACAATCACTGATGAACGGTGGCACTGCTATGTATATATATATATATATATATATATATATATATATATATATATATATATATATATATATAATATATATATATATACACACAACCAGCAATAGTCATTTTAGTAAAAAAGATACATTACCTAATTATAACAATTTGTACCAGAGCACATCTTTCTAACTTCATCAAATGGCTTTGCAGAATTAACAAATATTGAAATGTTTTTAAAATGTCTTTTGTCAGCAGTGTGAATCAACATTGTCTTTCAATTCGAATATAATCATTGAACAAGAATCTCTCCCTAAATCCTGTCTGAATCTCTAATCCTGTGTGAACACAGTAGTGACACTTTTATACTTTGACTGTTCAGAACTTCAGCGCCTCTATCTACAATCCTCAATGTCACCTTTTGCCTAAGCATCAGTCTATTAAAAAACACGCCACTTTGCAAAGCACAGCCCAAATATACCAGTAAAGTAAGAAAAGGAGGCAGATTTAACACAGAGACTGATTTGAAATGTATTTGTTTAGTGAAGGCAGACAATGAAAACACTTTTTCTAATTCTCTCAAATAATCACAGAAATACTTTTGTAGTGGTTGCTGTTTTTTCATGCTAGGGTGTTTCAGCTGGCAACTTCAATGTCCACAATAATTACAGAATTACATAAGAACTATTAGTGCTATTTTGACACTTGTAACTCTATTAAAAATACAATAGGCCTCTATGGTTTATCAGCATGTATATTTAAGTGATTGATTTGTAATTAGCCATTTAATCTGGGTCTTTTTTCATATTTTTCCCTGTGCAGATTTTTACTTTGCTTGATAAGAAAAAAAAAGAACAATATATGAACACATGTAACAATAGTAAGAAAAAACACAGTACACAGTAAAGACAGTCATGACTTAAGAAATCATATATCAGTATTGTCCCTAATATGAATGAACTATTAACAGCGACAACTAAGAAGGCAATATCCCACATTTATAGCAACGTGTGAGCAAAAGAACAATAAAAATTACAATGGTCTCAGAACAAAGAGAAAAAAGAAAGAAAACAAAGTTTTGGTGCCCATTCTTTGATCTCCGTGCAAACAAGAGAAGTGCTATTACAAAAAAAAAACTATTGAAGAAAAAGACAAATTAACTGCTCAGTGAAAGCCTGCTGGCTTCACAGTCTCTCTCTCTCTCTCTGATTGGATGGGGTAAAGACAAGGCAGTGGCCTCTGATGAGTACTAATAGGCCTTCTAAAGCCTGATTAATGTATCGACAAGCTTGGCGAGTAATTGATTGCATTCAATAAGGCTGTAGTCATCAGCAGTCTAAAAAAAACATTGACAGCTGTGGTTCATTAACAAGGATGGTCATCAGCATACAGATATGTGGGGAAAGAAAAGGTGACTACCTCAGTTTAATTCAGATTTAACAAAGGTGTTGATTATCAATCCTACAGTACACTATATAAAGTAACACCAAGACTCAGACATGTTAAATCTATCTGTGATGGACCGAGGTAGATTAAAGTAAACCTGCAATTCTGATTCTTTTCAGTCTAATTAATAAAACAAAGCAAATGATGAAACGGAAAAGGTTAACCTCTCTGATTGATTTTTAACATTATAATTTGAAAAGATATTCAAGAAATTAAGCACTTATTTTACAAAGGATTAACAGGATAAATCAAAAATCAAACAAAAAAACAACATATCCATGCATGCAATCTGGCATCCTTTTGTCTTACTGATCAGCTCCACTGTTTAGTTGTGACTTTCCTTACAGACGTAGAGCTAATGCCAAAATTAGGTGTCTTATTGCTGCTTCTTGACATTTAAAGTATTCAACAGCTTGAAGAAAAAAAAAAAAGACTCAGTGGTTTTTATTCCTGCAAATTTGACACATATGCATTTGTCTCTAGGACATTAATGATCAAAACTGCTCATAGAGTGTTGTTGTTCCCACCAGTAACCAAATGTTTTTGCAAGATCAAGCAAGAGAAAAACAGTTTTTTCAGATTTTCCCCTTCAAAAAAAAAAAAAAAAAATGCAGAGGAAAAAAAACCCCAAACATATCAATAGCAGAAGTAAATTTACCGTAACACTGCTCTGAATTACATCAGCCCCAACTTGTCAGTTTCACCACCATGCCATCGTTATTCAGGAAAAAAACAGTGATGACACAGTTAGATGACGCTTGAAGATCTTGGCTTGTTATAGCATGCCATATGTCACTGGATCAGTAGAATACAGGACAGGGACAGAAATAACCCTTGGAAACCACTAAACCACTTGGCCTGCTCACCGGGGTCAAGATTAGCAGCATAATCACTGGCTAATAATGTCCCAATCTGCAAGATTAGCATTAAATCATGTTAATCTGTGCACCAGCACTAGTTCTTTGCTTGTTTTTCGCTGCAGATGATTTTGTTCCATTACTGTAAGGAAGTTGGATTAAGTGTCATAATTACACACACTCAACGACTTAAATGACTTGCAAAGTATTTGGAAAGAAGAAGTTGCACTGCCGCCTTAATCTAATTTGTACGACGCATTTGGCAGAGTGACAGACCACTGCGATAAAACCCTGATAAACATCAGGAACGGCACAAATTATCAAGTAATATTAGAGACTGACATTTCATTACTGCTGGGAGTTAAAAAAACCAAAACAAAAAACAAACAAAACCAAAACAAAACTCTGTGACTACTAAAAACCCCCAAACCCTGATGTTTTTATACCCTCTCTCTGAGCTGTAAATGAAAAAGAAAACTAAAATTCTTAAAATTCTTAAAATGTCAGACATCAAATTGTAGATTTTTTTTTTAAAATCCATGAGCAACTGCATTAATATCATTACCAGTGTACATATTCATTTTGGATTCATGTTGTTCAGACTCTACACAAGTGTTTTTCAGTCACTTTCACTCACTGCAAATTGTTAAATTCTCTATAAATTGTTGTTAATCTTGTTTTAATTCAGACTAATAACCATTCCAAGTGTTTATTTTTCCTGGGTGATTTCCTCCCTCCAAAATTTCCAGTATTTTCACCGTAGACACAAATCATATCACACTGTTCTGCAATTTATTCATATAACATCATTTTTAAGCTATTCTCTTTGGAGAAAGACCTGGTCACATAGGCCTAAACAAGTTGTGACCATCAGGCAACCACTGGCCACTGGGGAAAATGTTCCCTCTCAGACTGGTTGGTGGGTGATTGCTGAAGGTTGACTCCAGTTGCTGTGAAATTGATTGCTAAAGCCCCAGTCTTGCAGGTCTTGAGACCAATCAGTGTATTTGCCAACTAGTTGGCAAGTGGTTGCTGGGGGAAACTTGCAGTCAGTTGGTAAAATTGGTCATGAAAAACCTCTCCGCGATTACTTGTGATTGGATTGCCATGTGATTGTTTTTTTTTTTTTCCAATTTCCACTCAAGATGCTGATTGAACTACTTGCAATGTAAAAGCTACACATTTTGAAATTTGTTGGCTGCAGCGGGGAAACACTACCGTTACTCCGAAGACAAATATTCTCCATTTCCAGATGGTGTAAGTTTTACTACCGCTAGTAATTAATGAGTGTTTGCAGACAAGTTGGCATCTTCCATGCAAACAATAGGCAACCACTGCAATCAGCTCACCACCAAAGCAATCACAAGGAGGTTTGCAGCCCACCAACCAATTTCCTCTAGCATCTGCCAGCAACCTCCTGCAATTGCTTGCCAACCCACCAGCAAATATACCTTTGCATATAGGTTGTGGTTATATAGGTTGTATAATCAGAGGATTGTTGGGAAAAAGAAAGGGAGAGAGAAAGGTGATGTTTTTCTCACTTTTGGAAAAAAGAAAATTCCATGACAGCATTTGATAATCCTACAGGGCAAGGATCTTACCTTCTTAAGCACATATGTGAGATGCTATCTGATTTAAATATGGGTATTAAAATGTGCAGGGTAAGAGTATTTGTATTCAGAAAATGATGATGCTGGTGGAGAAAGCTGCCCAATCACAAGGGTGCTTTAGTTTTTTTTTGTTTTTTGTTTTTACTGGTAATGAAATGTATATGATAACCATCTCACAGAGTGACACTTATTCTCAGTTATATACAGATAGGGTTACTGACTCTGGAGATCACTAGATTTTATCCACAACAAAAAGCATCTCCGTCAAGGCAGGTCACTCTCTGGGCACGTTTTACTTTTAAGGAAATAGTATTATATTTCATATTTATATATACAATAATTTGACATTTTAACTATGTCATAATAAATTATTTAAATTCATTCTAAATGAATAACACACACACATGCAAATTCTTCCAAAAGCATAACCTCTATGGTGTAGATATTAATAATTTAGCAGACAAAACTACATTAATGTAGGATTAATATTCTTAGAGATTCCCAGAACCAAGAAAAGTTACCGTAGTGGATGAAATCTCAGTGAAAACAGATGTGGTCATTCACAGTGGGCTTCACAAGAAATGGGAGCAATGACTCATTGAGTGGGACATGGGGAACTTTCACTGCAGCTATCGGTTGCCATCGACCTTTAGCTTATGGTTTCTTTTATTGCATGCAGTGGTATACTAAGGCACTCTAAACCAAACTCTCTAGTGTAGTAACAACAGCAAAATCTCTTACAAGCTTTAAACAGCCAGCGAGACCTTTGTAGCATTTTGTATTGTCTTTACAAGAAAAGCAGAGGCATATGTAGAAAAATGAATGATAGCTCTAATCCATTCAGATGTGCTAGTGAGCCACAACGAACAATGCCAGATCTGTCGAACTAGCACACCTGAAATAAATGCAGCCATTATCAGAGTAATTAGTAACACCTGTCATTGTACTCGAACTCTCCGCCGCAAGACAAGCCTGTAGTACTTAATTAAGCTCCAAGGCAACCCGAAGGTACCACTGTGTCACACACTGGGGACTGAATTCAGGTTTGAGCCAGTTTTTTTCCCTCTCTGCTTCACTCATTCAAGCCTGTGAATAAACCTAACCAAGAATGATTTTTTTTCTTACATTTGAACAAATTATATTGTCCTGTCAATAGACCATATTCACAACAGCCATTTTGTTTGTCACAGTAGGAAAAGCACAGCTGCATTCAACTTTGGAGAGGTCCTGCTTTTGTGCATGCTGACTCTTTGTCACGGTTTTACTGGCACACTTTGTGGAACTCACATCAATAATACACCTGTTCTCTCCTCGCTGTGGCAAGCCAAAATGCCAGCCGTGAAAAACATATAGACAAATTACATCAGCATCTGAATGTAGGTTGCAGCGTTGGTCGATGAACAAAATATTTGTTGTTTTAATTGGATAATTATGAGCTTTTAAGTGATAATAAGTAATAATAAGTATCGTGTCATGGTCCTGGATTTTTTGTGTTGCTTGGGAATGTTGGATTCTTGGTTGTTGTTTTTTATGATTCCTCTTTTGATTTCTTTGTAATAGTTCTGTGAGGTTTAGCAATATTTAGTCTCTGTGTTCACTGCACGTTCCTCCCGCCGTCTTATTTTTGTTTTCTTCTTATTTTTGTCTGATCCTATGTCTCTGCCTCTGGTATGAATCTTCTTGTCTCTGTGTTTGACATTTTGGTTGTTTTGTATTTTATTTTAAAGTCCAGTTTTCTTTTATGTCCTACATCCTTCTTTGAGATGGATTTCATCCAGCAAGAGTCAGAAACCTCCAGGAACCACAGGCAGCCAGTTGCGGAATAGTCATTTTTTGGTGGTTGTCCAATATGGAAGACAGCTCTTGAGCAATGTGAGTAATGACGTCATTTGAGAAAGCTCAATATACAGTCCAGTCCTCCTGTCCTATGTTGAAGCGTCGGTTTGTGTTCCCTCATGTAAATGGACTGGTTCTGTCTATTCCAATTTCTCATTCACTGTTTTACAAACACTCATAAAAGTACCCTTTTCTCTGTCTAAGCACTTTCTATATAACATTCACACGCTGATGAATACTTCAAGAGAAACTCCACTTTCAGCATCTTACCCATGGTTACTTTGGCATACAGACTGGAGCAACAAGGGATCAAAGCACCAATCTTCTGATCAGTAGTAGTAGAACACAACCTGCTCTACCTCCTGAGCCACAGCCACCCTGTGCGCAGCCCTGTTTGTCCCAGTGTTTCCTTGATAAAATCCTTGGCTGCCCTTCTTTCCTTTGTATTTCTAAACCTTTGTACTTGTTGTAAAAAGCCTTTTGTTTATTCTTTGTCTGAATTCCTGTATCTGGGTCCTCACTCCGCATACTCTGAGAAACACCGGAAAAGAGCTTTAACAATAATGAATCAGTAATGAATGAATGATAATCAGCATCATTCATGTCTTCAGTTTTCTGAAAAATAAATAATTCTTCAAAAACCTAATTTGTATTTCTCACTTGTGTCAAGCAAACACAGATTTCTCTGTGAATTGGCTGATATGTATTAGGGGAAACAAACAACACAAAGATGGAAGCATGCATGGCAGGGAACTTAAAAAGTTTATTTTGCACTTAAATGAAGATTGATGAAATCGTACCTTTAGTTGAGAGCTCATTCGCTTCAATGTAACCCCCTATTAAATGCCTTAATTAACTGAACATACATTACCTTATGGACAGACTGTTTTTTTTACACACCCCATTGTATGCCTCTCTTTTTCAGACATTCTCTGTAAATCCTAGAGATGATTAATTGGAAAAATCCCAGTAGATCAATGCACTGAGTTACTACCATGTGACAGGCTGATTAAATGTATTTGGCTTAATGAGAAGTTGAAGAGGTGTACCCAACAAAGGGGCCGGTGAATGTGCGATACAGTTTTAAGTATATTACATTTTAAAAGGTTTGTGGCTGCAGAAATGTTAAAGCTAAATAATTACCAATTTTAAAATTGGTTTCCATGCATATCAGCAAGACTGGCATGTGTCACCTCAACTGCCAAGAAATAAACAATATAACTGCTATTATAATGAGTGAATAGTTGATTGACATGAGCGGTTAGCATTTTAAAACCATAATTACTTTTGCTAATTTGACATGCATGTGAGGAGTACTTGGGAAAAACAGTTTAAGATTAAAACTACAAAAACTTTGGGTCACAGCTACAGCACAAGCATTGGATCTTTTGATTAATGAATGACATCCTTAACTGTGATTCTGTAATATTTTTCTTCATTTTACTTAATGCTTTATAAATTGTGGGGAAATAACACGAATATTTACCTATAAATGAGGTCAGTCGGCCTTCTTCATGTATACTGTGGAAAAAAAAAAATCTTTTTAAGATGGCTCTGTGATCAAGACAGGTCCTCTCCATACTGAGGCTATAAGTGGTTTGTTGGGTGTTGACTACCCACTTACACAAGAAGAAGTCTAAAAAAGCAGCTGTGAGAAACATACGATGCAGTGGTGATGAATGAGGTGTGTTTACTTCCTTAGTGATATTGACTTGACAGCTTATATTCTGTTTGACTTATATTTTCATCACTATGATATTCTGTCTCTGTGGATTTACCAAGAGGAGTTTTTGTGATTTTATGTTGTTCAGGCGTTCTTCTTCATCTCCTCCTTAAATCATATTTACTTCAATGATCAAAAGACTAACAAAGAAAATTCCTGGATTTGTTTTGTTTGAGTCACCAACGTGATTTGTAGGCAAAACACTGGCCTCACATTGTCTTTATTTATTTATATGGCTTTAGTTCCTGGTTTTAGTTGCAGCAAGCCATAACAAGCTTGATCTGCCATACGGTTTGAGTTATATGAACAATCACAACCGACGTTTTGTCCTCCAGCGTTCTTAATAATGGGGTTACTCTCTAACTATTTTTTCTGTCACACATTGACATTGCATTATGAGTCATTCATATTTTTTTTGCATTTCTTATCTGCTGCACACTAATTAAATTTCTTGCTATGAGTCAGAGTGCTGAGGCTTTGATTATTTGCATTTTGTCAATAAAAAAATTGTCTCCTACAAGCAGGACAGCTTTTTCTAAAGGAAGCTTCAGGGGTTGAATTTTTAGAAATACATTTAGAAAGTATCTGGACTAGACTAACTTCTGCATCTGTGTTTCTCTGCCTGCAGAGAGTCAGCAGTGGATCATCCATCACTGCTTTGTGGACATGTCAGTGTGAAAAGCTGCCAGAAGGCACTACACTACACACCCCTCATGTTTGGAGTGTATTGTGGGTGTGTTTATGGTTTACTCTGGGTTATTTTTTTCTAGTTTTTGTGGTTTTCTCATTTTAGACCCAGACACATATGACAAATCAGCTCCTTGAGTCCTCGTCTCCAACTTCAGAGCTCAGTCCCTGCTTCTCATCTCTGATTGGAGTAACATGTGTTATCATGCTGCCATGTCACACCGTTTGTCTGCAGTTCCATGAAATTTAAAATATAAAACAAACCCCAAATATTTCTTTGTATTTCCATGGAAAGTTGGTCATCCCAGGTGATTTACATAAATTGTTACTGTTTCCCATGCTGTCAGTGACACTGAGAGCTCACTCCAATCGTTCACCAAGTATGTGTGGTAATAAGATATTGGATCTATACAAGATTTGTTACTTAAAATTTCTTGTTTTCTTATTGTGAAACTGTTTGAGAAACAAACTGCAACAACAATCACGGCCGACAACAAGCACAGCTTTTTATGCCGGCGAGGAGTGATTGTACTGTAGATGCCGTGCAGGTGAGTCCATCTCACCTGCAGCAGCATTGCAGACCACGCACCGCCACATTCTACTTCAAAAATGATCAAGGTGTGGTAACAGATTGAGGACCAATTGCAGGATGCGATAAACAAAGGCTGAACATAAAGTTCAGTGTTTATTTCAAGAAAAGGAACAGCACAGCTCCTGGGATGACTCTGCAAAGGGCGTTGGGAACTATGACAATGTGAACCCAATTCAACACCTGACTATATCGAGCTCTAACCTACCCATGCGCACAATAGTCTTTTTTTTCCTCTGATTTTGTTCTACATAACGGATGTTCAAGCTGAGCGATGTAGAATTAAAATTTAGGTTGAAATAAAAGTTTTTGTCATATAAATATGACATAAGATTCACTTAGCAGATCATAGAAACATCTTTTCCTACTTTCTTACTTTGAATACTTATCAATGCCTATACTTTTACTTTTACTTAAGTACACAACTTGAATCAGTACTTGAACTTTTAGCTGAGTATTTTTTAGGACAAACATCTGTATTCCTACATAAGTGACGAATGTGTGTACAACTCTGGCCACTGTGCCAAAATGGAGCAATGAGTCCAGTGGAGCAGACAGATAGAATGATATACTTTCACTTATATTTTTGAAACCATAAGCTTATTCTTTTGTTCAGAACATGAACCTGTCAGTGTTCTTATGGCATGGCTGAAAAGTGGGCTGATAAGAGGGCACAGGTGGCAAATCCTCACGGTGACAGTGAAGATGAGTTAGGGTTCAGTGATGAGGAGTGTGACGGAGATTTTAAAAAAATCCTACAGCAAAAGGAATTGTCAGGGTGAACTTCTCCAAGTGTAAAGTCTGCCTCTGCTATAAGAACTTTTCTCACTTGTGAATTGTGTATATATGCACCAGGGGCATTCCAGGGAGTTTTTACAATGGAGTGTCGCAGGGGCCACAAAGAACATCGAACGGTGGCCTACAGGGAATCAGGATATTTAATCAAAAATAAAATCAGTGTAGAAAACATGATCTTTTGGAGATTTATTCAGTGTTCTGTTGCTGATTTATCATGTGAAAAGTGGTGCTGTACAAGAATTTAAACATAATCTTGTGTTGGATAATTATTTTATAAGGTGGAAAAATTATTTAGACTTTTTGCTTAAATAAAAGTTATAATCCTACTTAAGGAGCTTAATAGTGCACAGGTTGTATCATCAAAATACATCTGAAATAAATAAAGTGAATGTAGTCATTAGTGGAATTAGAATTCCTGATTTTACTGAGGTATATATCTCTTTAATGTTGCAGCTGTTGCTATTTTTAATTTTATTTATTATTGCTTGGTAGCTTGATCCATAACAGGGGTGTGCGGTTAATGCTATTGGTATTTTGCATGTAGTTTAATGACGTCTTAGTTTTTCTTCAGTAAAGAAAGGTAGTCTGATTTAGGCTTGAACAAGTCCATTAAAATCAAGTTTCAGTGCCTGCGGTGGAAATGCAAAGGACAGCAGACAGGTGATCACCACTAAGAGAAGCTCTGGATCTTCATTACAGAGAGTGCTTGTTCACATATGGTGGCAGATCCAAAGAGAACCAACATCTGCCGGGCATGTATCTTTATGTGTGAAAAGCGCCCTCCTCTCCTTTGAGATAAGAACAAAAATCCAGCATGATGCCTTTAAATGCTCTCCCAGCAGTGAATCAAAAGTGCATCAAAGTGTCTGTGATTCAGTGCTCTTGCCCCGATGAAGTTAAATATTTTAATTACAACATCAACAACGTGGACAATTTTTAGCACTGCCTGACACAACAGCTCCTAAGTGATCTCAGGCTCTTTCGTTCTCCCATGTACAAAGACGAGTAGCTGAGCCGTGTCCTGGACATCATAGCGCTCATCCAGAGCCCAGACGAAAAAAGTCTAAACTGTCTGCTTTGCTTTTCAACCGAGGCAACAGATTTTCTTCAATGTCCTCGATCTGCCTTCTTACAGTTCGCCTGGGGCACCCTTTCAACTGCTTCTTTTTTCTCAGGGCATATTAGTGGAGCAGAGTCCACCAAACACCCTTTGATAAACTCCCCATCAGGGAATGGCTTACTGTTTTTTGTGATTTTGTGGGAAAACACAAAGCTGGTCTTGACTGCTCCATCCCTGGATGTGTAAAGCTTGGTAAAAACGAAACTTGTAATGCCCGTCTAAGCTATAATAATGCAATTAATCTGGAAAATATGAAGTAACTAAAGCTATAGAATTAATAGTATGCAGTACAAAGTACAGTAATTCCATCCAAAATAAGCTGGAGTGAAAGCAGTATAACATGGACAACTAAGTACATGTAAAAAGTACAAGTACATTAAACCTCAGACCCATATTTAAGTAAAGGCATCTTTCCACATGCTTATTTAATGGTGCTGGGCATTGTGAGATTAACAGTACACTAATCCTACGTTGCATTTGCTAATGATGGTGCAAATCTACTCCAACCCCTCCACGAACACCGCCCCATAACTTTTTTTTTTGCACCGAGTGATTTAAAAAAAAAAAAAGCACTGTAACATTCTTTCCATGATGCAAATTCTAACGTATGCAGTTGAGTGTACACAGAGCGCTCATGTTTTTAATGTATTGCGAGTGTGTTTACAGTCTCTTTAGGTTATTTGTCCTGGGTTTAGCAGTTTGCTTATGTTGGACCCAGACATATTGGGGAAAAACTTCCTGAGTACCTGTTCCTGCTAACAGAGCTCTGGAGGTCCAGCCTCTATCATGTCTCTGATCAGAATAACATGTCTTACCTCTGCTCAAGTTGTTATTACAGAGACAATATAGATCAGTCCCCAGGAACACATCTGTGGATAAAACATGGACATCTGGTATAGTTCTTTGTTTGTGAATTCCATATATGTTAATATATACACTGTAATAACAGGCGGCTTTTATGTTCAACCAAGTGAATATTCCCAGTCTTCCTAGAGTCAAAAGTTAAATGTTAAAAAGCAAATCTACCTGTTACCAAGGAGGTACTTTTTTATGTTCTCCTTTTAATATGAATGATCATCTGCGTCCATTCAAATTTAGCTCTCTAACATGACAAAGAGTGTTTCCTCATCTGTAATGCATTTACTCTTCTGATGGTTTGGTTTCTCTTCATGCAGAGAAAGCTCCAAGCTAACCGAAACGTGTTACTACAATTCACGTATGGTCTGTTTTTGGCCAGCTCCGTCTGTGTTGACAGCAACAAAATAAATACAGGAACATGGTGCAATGTTCTCAACTAGTGTATAACATGGAGAATTTACTCCTAACATTCAATTTTTTTTTCACTTCTGCATCTCTATGGAAATCTGCTGCACTCCAGAACACAAAGCATATGTGGCTATCAAAAGGCATTTACTTCAAACCTACAGAGCACACCTGGCAGCTGGGTCAGATTGAGGTTAGATCATGTTGTCCTCAAAAATGAATAACTTGAACTACCTTGGAACTGGACCTAGACCACCTCCTTCAAAGGGTTTTGGACACAGGGTGTCTTAGGATTTATTTTCATTTATTTTTTGTTAACTATCAGCTTATAAAAAGAGAACAAAGAAGACCAGCACATCGAGGAGCTGAATCTCGGTGTTCACAAAGGCTGGAAACTCTTGCATTTTTTCCCGTGTTTACCAAGATGAGCGGCCTTATGATGCCAACAAATCTGTTCTTTATGAATGATCTTGCAGAGATTTTGAGATTTTGAGATCTGAAAATCTAAGATAATATTTAACCTATATTTGCAAACTGAAAACCTCACACTACTAATTACTGAAAGTAAAATAAAGGGTCACATAAGTTTATCATGATGTAAAAACACAAGGCACAGGTCAAAGTTAATAGTTACTTAAAATTCCTTCCATTTTTCATTTTTGTTCAGACAAACCAACAAACAAAAACATCCCAGAGCCACTCCTGTTCCATTTCTATCTATGAGACAAGGAAATCACATACTTGTACATAACTAATACATTGCCATAATACATATTATCCATCTCCTGTAAAAAGAAAATGTTAAACTTGACAAATAGTTCATGAAAAATCCAACTGAGTTCTTCAGGATTGTTGCATAAAAGACTTAAGGACTCCTCATGAGGCTCAAGATTGAGCGTTCTCTACTCAACACTGCACATAATCCTGGGAATACTGTGATAGATTTCTTCTATAATCCACTCTTTAAATAAGGTTACTCGAATGAATCAAACGTGCTAATTGAGAAGACAGAGTGTCATAATGAGAATTAAGAGAACCATATGGGGCAGACAGTAGAATATGGATTTGTCTTGTAAGTAACCAATTTGATTAGAAAGAACTAAGACAATAGAATCCAGAGAAAGGCACGCCATTATTAGGGCTAATTCTTCCATCTTCATTTCGACAATTACAGAGTTTCATTAGGAATTAAATGCCACATTGATCCCTGACAAAGTCCTTGAATAGCTGAATTCAAATTAATATCGAAAGGAAGGAAATTCTGTGGGTACAAAAGGAAGAAAGAGGACTGTTATTCAAATGTCACATGAGTAACATTATGTTTGTCTGAAAATGACAAGGAACATTCAGGCATTTTCTCTGTTCAGTAAGTAGCAAAAAGAACATCCATTAGTGAAGGCTGTTGTGAAGATTTTAATCGCACTACTGTTACCAATGCTGCTTATTGATTCAGTATTTATTTATTTACCAAGAAGAAGCACATGAGAAATATTAGTGTCAAAGATTTGTCTGACAAAATATGACATTAAATGATACGCTAGTGTTTATTAAACCGGTCCAACTGAAACCTTTAAACTGATTATTTAAACAGTTCATTGACGCTTTTATAATTTCAGAAAGCATTGCTGAACACATCTATAGCTACACAATTAGTTATTATCTAGAAACTATGAATAGAATTTTAAATAATATACATATAACTGTTGCAGTGAAAGGTTGGTAAGCATTTTCAGTCTGTGTGCAATGCACATGTGCTACATGTTTCTACAGGTTGCACAACAGACCCTGTCAGTCTGTAAGTGTGCTGTATGTAACCACGCTTTTGAACATAACGTGCTCTCTGACACTGTTGTTAGGAGCACGGTATGTTTATTCGAAAATACACATTTTAATCTTATTAAATTAGAAAAAAAATTCATCTGAGAAAAATATGCATGATAACATTTATTTAACAGTGATTAATCAAGCTATAGTATATTTTTATTATATTTATTAAAACACATTCTGTTGCATAGACAAATTTGTTTCATTTTTTCTGTTAGAAATGGCATTCATCACTGGTGTTTCATCACCACCATCATTCTGGGAAAATCAACAACTCCCATTTTGTCATAGCTGCTGGCCTATGAGACCAGCTGCAAATGATAAGTTGTCCTTTATTTCACCCAGAGTGAATCAAGTGAAATGTTACAATCACAAATTTCTCATACACAGTTAAAATCCCTAAATTATATGTATTTAAAGATATTTAAAGATTCATTTGCTGTGCTCTGAGCAATGCTCAAAGATTTGAAAATGCATGCAAAAGATGAAGGTGAATGAGTGGATCAGTTACTCAGTTAAATTACATTGATCAACATTACTATTACCTTTCTTTTTATATTTATAGCAACTGAAATAACGAATATCAGCATGAGAGCTTGTATAAGATTACAGCTGTAGAGCATAGAGTTCTTAATGGAAACAGGTTAGCATTTAACAGGAATACATTAACTTACACAGAGAGCTTTGTTACTCATACCAAGGTCGGATCAGACATCTCACTTTTACCTTTGGACTGTTTTTCAACATGTTTGTCCAACAGACCAGAAATAGTCTAAATTGTAAAATTATTAATTTGTCAACTTTTATTGTCCTTTTGAAGGTTGGCACTTTATGTGCAATTCACTCCTTCATTTATACGCTAGCATTATGCTAGACTGAATGATTCACATACAGGAGGAGTCTCACTTGTGCATGATGGGTCACAAACCTTATGTCAAGTATGGGGCACACTATGGATAAGTCACCACTTTATTGGAGGGCTAACATACTGTATAGAGACAGACAACCACACCTAAAGCCAATTTAGAATCACACTTAACCTAAAATGTGTATCTGGGGACTACGGATGGAAGCAAGAGGACGCGAGGCATGGGAAGGACATTCTCGCTGTGGGGGGACTAGGACAGCCTAGGACTAACCACTGGAGTTGCAAATCCCTTTAACCTGATATGTGTCTCATCCGTTCTGAGAGCAATGTGTATGGTAACCCTAACCTAAACCCTACAATGCAAATAAAAAAATGAAATGTCTCAAAACTGATTATCAGAATCAGAATATGTTGACAATCCCTAAGGAAATTATGTGCAAAGGGTGTAACTATTGCAGTGTGTACAGTGTATTAGAGGAGTTGTACAGGGAGATGGCCAGGGGCAGGAATGATTTCCTGTGTCATTCAGTGGTGCTTTTTGGTAATCTCTCTCACTGAACGTGCTCCTGTGACTAGCATGCACATCATGGAGTGGGTGAGAGGCATTATCCAGCATTGTCCTTATCTTGGACAACATCCGTCTCTCAGACACCACCCTAAGGGAGTCCAGCTCCGTCCCCACAACATCAGTGGCTTTGCGGATCAGTTTGAGTCGACTGGCATCTGCGACCCTTGACCTGCTGTCCCAGCATGCAGCAGCATAGAGGATAGCACTGGCCACAACAGACTTGTAAAAAATGCTGAGCATTGTCATACAGATGTTGAA
>VUQG01030136.1:0-17328 GCA_015106755.1 Etia nguti | reverse complement strand
GAAACCTAGCCCCACCCTATCATGTGATTTCCTGAGGTCAGATGGCCCAGGATGTGAGTGGGCGTTAAGGCGTCTGGGAAGGGATCTCAAAACTGGATTATAGATGGCAGACAGTTGTTGTCGTAAGCCACCGCCTCTGTTCAAAGATGGCCGTTCACAGTGGACATAGATGACTTCTTTCACTCCTCTTTCAAACCATCTGTCTTCTCTGTCCAACATGTGAACATTGGCATTCTTGAAAGAGTGACCTTTGACCTTTAGTCAGATGGACAGCCGAGTCTTGTCCCGTGGAGGTGGCTCTTCTATGTTGTGCCATGCGTTTATGAAGTGGCTGTTTGGTCTCTCCAATGTAGAGGCCTGAGCATTCCTTGCTGCACTGTACAGCATACACTACATTGTTAAGTTTGTGTTTAGGAGTTTTGTCTTTGGGATGAACAAGTTTTTGTCTGAGGGTGTTGCTGGGCCTGAAGTACACTGGGATGTGCAGAGGCTCGAATCTAGTCAAAGTCAAAGTCAAATTTATTTATATAGCACATTTAAAACAACAACTGTTGACCTAGGTGCTGTACATTTAAGATAATCAAAAGAAATAAAAACAAGAAAAAGGAGCATAAAATGAGAACATTTGAGTAAGAAGTAAGACAAATAAAAGTAGTACAAACTTATTCTGATTTAAAAGCCAAGGAATAAAAGTGGATTTTCAGATGGGCTTTTGAAAGTGTCTAATGTTGGGGAGGTCCTGATGTGAAGGGGCAGTTTGTTCCACAATTTAGGAGCAGTCACAGCAGAGCCCCGATCTCCTCTGTGCTTTAAACTGGACCTCGAGACAGCTAAGAGCATTTGATCAGTGTACCAATTTAAACGATCAGAAAGGTATGAGGGTGCTAACCCGTGCAACGCCTATAAAACGAATAATAAAATCTTAAAATTCATTCGAAAACTAACTGGCAGCCAGTGTAAGGATGCTAGTATGGGAGATATGTGGTCTCACTTGCGTGTGCCAGTTAGTAACCATGCTGCAGCGTTTTGGACCAGCTGCAGTTGACTATGATGACAGACTGACACCTGAGTAAAGACTATTACAAAAGTCGAGGCGAGATGAAATGAAGGCATGGATAGCTCTCTCAAAGTCTCTGAAACAGAGGAATGGCTTCACTTTTGCAAGTCGCTGGAGATGAAAGAAACTGGTCTTGATTACAGCATTCATCTGTTTATCAAACGTTAGATTACTGTCAAAAATCACTCCTCGGTTCTTCGCAAAGGGTTTTTTTAATAAATTTCTAAAGGGCCAATGTCGTAGTTGTCACAGGGACCAAACACAATGACCTCTGTTTTCTGTTCATTTTAGTTAAGAAAGTTTAAAGCCATCCATGCCTTAACATCCTCCAAACAATCTAGTAAAACCTTCAGAGGACTCACAGATTTACGTTTCAGTGGCAGGTAAACCTGTGAGTTGTCTGCATAACAATGGAAAGAGATGCCATGTTTTTTAAAAATTGAACCCATAGGGAGCATGTAAATTGAAAAAAGGACTGGGCCAAGAATGGACCCCTGGGGGGGCGCACAAGAAAGTGAGGTTTTTGAGGTTGATGTATCTCCCAATCTACCCTGAGACCATTTACTGTGCGTCTTCCCGGTCATTCTCCCAACTTTCCCGTTTTCTCTCTCCACTGTCCTACTGCAATCAAGGCTGAAAAGCCCCCAAATATATTTTTTTAAAAGTGTCACTGTCTAAAACCTCACTGTATATTACACTTAGAGCATATTGTGATTTTACACTGAAACTCTGAACCTGCTCAAGGCAAAGTTACGCATTCAGCACAGGTTGCTGTGGTGATCCAGCCACATAAAAAGAAAGCAACCTTTGTGGATCCTCTGACTTTAAGCTTGACATACTTTATCTCACTTCATAGTTACACCCCTCTGTTAGAGACAGGGTCGCCTCTCAGAATATATGACAAAGAGCAGACTTAAAGAAAAACTAATCAATTAAAATTCGGAGTTCATTATATTTAATTTGATTTCTTCTTCTTCTTCTTAATTTGGCTGCTCCCTTTATCCACTGTCCCTCCTCTTCACATGTCCAAATCATCTCAGCCTTGCCTCTCTGACTCTGAGCTGTCACTCTGATGGACTCATTTCTAATTTGTAGGCCCACAAAACCTTTATACAGGAAGTTTATTTTGGCTCTCTGAATAAAAAGTCCTAATTTCTGATCCTATGAGTCTTACCCAATAGATATTGCAGAGTTCAGCTGATGTGGGTGAGAGGACTCCAGTACTTACTACCTCGAAATCGTCCAGGTGTCTTCCCTGCTAACACTGAAATGAAGAAACCCGAGTAGCCCTCTAGGTCAAATCCTATCAGCCCCACCTGTTAATGGTAACTCCCCTATTGACTGTGGCACTTGTAATTTCTGTGATGATTTCAGTAGCCTGGGCAGCAGGCTCCAATAAAAGATTATTTTAATATGTCTAGGGTGAGAGCTGTTTGCACTGGTAAAGAAACTCAGACTTCTACCTTCACTGTTTCGCAAAAGGTTAAAAAGTAAATGTCCACAATTTAGGCTTTAATTGGAAATTTTATTAAAGAAATTTAGCATGAACAAAGCAAAAGCAAGAGCAAATAATAAAAATCACAAAACAAAAATCAAATCACTTAAACTACACTCTGTAATAAGTCTATACTATAAACCTTCTCTGAGCTAATGCTGAGTTTGTTCTCGTCTTTGGTGAGGAAGGATGAGCACAACTGAATCAAAGATGCACTTATCCCCGAGTTCTGTGTTGATAATAATCACTCAACAGGAAAGCAGCTGGGCATCCAGTGGAAGTGGGATGTAAACCAAAATCCTTCTGAATGAACCATCTAACATGGCAAAAGTGAGCAGATAAAAAGCCAAATTCCAAATCCAATTCACAGGTTCACAGGTTGGACTTTGGTTCCCCCTCTAGCGTCTCTGTTGGAATTTTCGACTGTAAATCTCTTAGATCCAATCTTCTGAACTGCTCATCTCACAGAAGACAAAAGGGAGGAACCCCGAATCTCATTTACACCCCAATTTTATACTTCCTCACCCTCTCTCTCTCCCCTCTCCTCAGAGGACGTCACATCTTCACACTTTGGACATCTAATCAAGTTGTTGACATTTAATCATCCAATGTTCACACAGCTTATGTACCGCTCTCTATCTGACTTAACACAAAGTTATAATAAAAAAGTCAAAACTTTAAAATCACTTCATTACATTTTCTTTGTTATTCTTAACATAGAGGATTCACCTTCACATCCAAACAAATATGGATAAAATTCACTTCATGTTTCATTCAGTTTATGTAATTCTACTACAGTCTATAGTGCATTTTCACATGAACATTGTAACATAATATTACCCTTTTCAATTCAAATACAGAGGAATAATTTTTTATTTTTCATAAATCTGTTTGTCAATCATGATTTGTTTATTTTCTTGTATTAAATGATACATTTCCCAAGTCAGACATTGTCTAACATTATTGGCTCCAGTATGTCGCTTTCACCCCATCCTGCACCCCACACACACACACACACACACACACACACACACACACACACACACACACACACACACACACACACACACAGCCCTTTGCTTTTGTGCAAACGTTAGCTGAGCCCCTGCTAGCCTTGCAGCCCTGACAGCTCCCAGCCAAAGCCCGCTCCCCCGCCCCTTCCCCGAGCCCGTGTTCCTCCGCCCCAGCTGACCGTGAACCTCTCTTTCTCCTTCTTTTTCCCCATAAAACAGCAGGCCGGCCTCGGTTTGTGAGCCAGACAGAGGTGTGTATAGGAATAAAAGCTGCCGCTAGCCCTCCTAGCAACCTTTCAATGAAACGTCAGTCCACAGCCGGGGCGGCACAAAGAAGAGAAAACCTGAGCAGGACGCGAAGTGGAGCAGCTTCATCACCCTTTCTTCTACTCACCATAACCTCCGCAGCTCGTCTTCACAGCCAGCCGGCGTCTCCCCGGGTAAATATCCTCACTTCGGCCTTAAATCTCTCCTATGTCCGCCTCTCTTTCTCTCACTCTCTCCACCCGGAATGCTGCCTGCAGGACAAGAATGGGATCGTCGTGCGCAGGCGCAGTAGATGTAGGGATGATGTTGGCACTTGGAAGTCTGTCGCATGGCAATGCTGAAAAAAACAAAAATCCCCGACTGTGTGCGACACATAACCCGACCTCTGGCGACATCTGGTGGACACGCGGTGGCTTAACAAACACGCACGTTTGTTTGTTTATTTGTGTAGATTTTCATACTTCAGGATTTTCGCATTTTATGTTAAATTCCTTTAACTCCAATTTCCACTTATACAAAACCTTTGGTTCTGTGAGAATTGTCTCCTGTAAGAGTACTGTTAAAATAATGAAAACATCTCTTTATCTCTGCAGCAAATATCATGATTAATAATATTATTCAGTTCTCTAAAATATACAAATCTTCAATAAAAAGAAAATATCTACATGTCGATTCTCTTTCACTTAAACTTGACCTTGACTTACACTTATCAGGGTTGTGGGAGGGCTGGATTTGGAGCCTATCCCGGGCAATATAGGGCAAGAGGTGGGGTACACCCTGGACAGGTCAAAAGTCTGTCACAGCTAGCACATGCAGACAGTCACTTTTAATAATTTCTGTTATCAATCTCAAATGCTTTGTGATATGATTAATAATCAGACGTATGGGAGTGGACAGTGAGGATGGGATGGGATCACAGGTGATGGTCTCTTAATGTTGACAAGTTGCTTCTGCCGGGCAGCCACGTCTGTTGCCACCACAATAGAAAGTGGGTAAATTAAGCTAAGAAATTGTTGATAAGACATTGGAAACGGCTTGCACAGCATTCAGAGATTTGTGAAACCATGTTTTAAGGTGTGAGTGTCTAATAGTAGTCTTGGTAAACTTGTAGTAATCCCAGTTAAAACTTCCCATAGGAGCAGCGACAGTGGGAGCTACTGCTGTGACAGGGAAAAGGGGAGCAGCCACCACTGAGGATGGCATAAAGTTAAACTGAAGGTCGCAGAACATCCTCTGAACTGTTATTTTTACTAAAAATGGAATTAATTACGCTACGCCACGGTCACAGAATGTCACCTCAAGTGGTGCATCGAATGTTTGGGGAACATTCCTTGTTTGCTGGGATACAACCTGGCACAATGATCTACTTTTGCCTATTTTGAGAAATGGTGTTTGTGATTGATTAGTTATGCCTGCAGAGGTCTTTATGGGGAGCTCTTGCCACCAAACTGAAGCTGCTGAAAGGGAAGCTGTCCCAGCATTTTTACTCATTTATCCTCTTTTCAGGTATGAAGAGAGAATTTATACAGTTGGACTATGATATATGTGTGGGAAACTGTGCTGCTTGTATTTTCTAAACATGCTAACTGAAGTTTGGAAATCTTTTTAAGCTTTCTTTCAGTTTTTAGTGCTAACTGGTGCACGGTACAGTTAGCTAAGTTAAACACTGGCTTGGTGGCTAGCACAGAAAAGCATGTCCCCAGAATATATACCACACATACTGGATACACTTTAATCATGTTTACTTCAATAGGAAACACATACAATGTGTATATGTGTGTGAGATTAACCTTTGCTATATTTTTGTGTGAAACTATCCACTGATGTGCTTGTGTTTGGTTTATAATAAGGATCGACATTAAAAAAGGGACAAATGACTGTTGATGTGTTACATAAATGTTTATTTCCAGAACATTTGAGGTTCATAATCTAGGTTTATGTTTATTGATTTGTTTGTTTAATTTGTTGTCAAGTGTCTTTCAGCAAATCAAAGTTCACAGTGATAGATATTGGACTGATACAAAGCAGATGCTCACAGTTGGTTTAAAAGGTTTCAGTCGTCAGTTTAAATTTAAGCTAATGTTTTTAATATTTTTTTACCGGCATCATGCAGGCTGGGGGGTTAGAAAGTGGCCCCAGTAGCCCTCGTAACATCTTCTTAGCTAATTGTAGCTAGTTAAATCCAGACCAGTACAGCACAGGTCCCAGCCTGTCCACAAAGAAAACTGCAATTCACAGTACACATTATTTTTTGACTAAATGTTGAATGAGTCAATTTCCCACCTGGCAATCCCACTTTAACACTGTCTGGAACTTCTTCTGAGTTTTAAAACAAACTTTCTGGGAAGGACTTTCCTGATTTTACTAGAAATATAAGTTCCTTTTAACTGTCTTTCAATAGACTAAAAGAATAAATAATAAGACTAAAGTATAAAGAAAGATTGTTGGCACACAGCAGGACTCTGTGAAACCCACACCAGCACCAACCAACCAACTCTGAACACCTTTCATGATCAAATGAAGTACAAAATATTGGTAAGTCAAGGAAAATAAATTACAAAGAGTATTAACATTTAAAAAGTTCTAGTTACACGGTGGTCTGCACCCTCAGTGTGCCACAGTTGTTTGCCCTGTGATTGCCCTTCTTTTACTTCTACTTCCTGCTGAAGAGATAGCCATGAGGAGGAGATTATGATGATGCACAGGCAGGGTGAAATATGCAAAAGAATTAAAGTGTCTCCATGGCATGAAGTATTTTCAGCGTGAGGTATATTCACTCCTCTGGAGTAGTCCATTACCAAAACCAGACCCTGGTAGCAACAGCACAACATGGATGGGTGGATCAGTCTACGTCAGGTGGCTGAAACAGACCGATTAATGTAGCTGTAAGTCTTGTATGAAAATTGGAAAAGCAATAAAGCACAGTAGTTGTTTTCTTTGGGCTGTTACATATGCATAGATGTGGGAATGTCACACATCTATGTTTCTGTATTGAAAATGCTATAAATAGCCTAAAACGTCATCTGTTTAACATGATAGAGCCTAAAGAGAAAAAAAAAATCAGTAAATTATTCGGACTCACCTTTGCTGTTAATCACAGCCAGTGTAGAGCTGTTAGAAGAAACACAGCAGCTGATATCAGACATTCAGGGGAGCTCGTCACTCCAGCACCTGCAGACAGAGACACACGCACAGTCAGTATAGTTTTGTAATTTTTTTAAATGTAAACTGAAAAAATTAAAGGAACACTTTGAAAACACATCTGATCACAATGGGGGGGGGGAAAGTCATGCTGGATTTCTTTACTGATATGACTGGGTGCCTACAGAGGGCTGAACTCAAAGACACCACGAAAACCAGTGTGAACAAAAATGATGTGACAGGCTTGTCCAGTTTCCTTAAGTTTAATTACAGCAACTCAAAACGGCAATCAGTGGCCAACATGCTTGTATGGATGCCTGACAACATCAGTGCATGCTCCTAACTGGATGATGGCTTCCCAGATTTGGACCAGGGTATCACTGAGCTCCTGGACAGTCTGAGGGGCAACCTGGTAGTGTTGGATGGACAAAAAAAAAAAGTCCCAGTGCTTTTCTATTGGATTTAGGTCACGTGGGAGTGAGAGCCTAATATAAGATAAAAAAACTTTCAACAGCACATCTCAGTCTTTCTACACGATAAATATCTAAAATTACAGAAATAATTCTGGTAGCTCACTGCCCATACTTTCCTATATTTATAAAACATGGAATTTTTGTTAACTTATGAAAAAAAAATTTTTTTAACTGAAATTTCTAAAGAAGACAATGAAAAACAGGAACTTTTCTGTCATACAACCACTTGTTAAGTACTTGAATGGCTGTTAGGGGGTCTTTATTTGCAGGAAAAACTGTAAAACCTATAAAACTACAGTTAAAATTTTTTTTCCTTCCCTCACATTTTCCAAAGTCATCCTGCAGGACGGTTTGGAACCTTTGCCGGGCCAATTCAGGCCCGGGGCCAGATTTTTTGACACCCCTACCTTAGACTGATTCTTATCTCTACACATACCTCTATACTAGTTTTAAAACGTTTGTGCCCTGAGTCAGAACAGAAATAGCCAGATCAGCTTTAAAATCTGCTGCCTCTTTTTCCAGGAATAAACTACAGGAGGTAAAACTGAGAGTTAGTCAGTATTACAGGACTGAGTAAATGAGTCTCAGTCAGTGGGGCTGCTCGTAAATTGAAGATGAAATCTGTCTCAAACTGAACGTGACTTTCTGCTAAAGGCTCTGAGCTTGAGGGAGGGCGTTTGACACGTAATTTGATAGTTCAGGTCACTTTTGGTTTTTTTTGTAAAACTAATACAGCTCAGGTTATACAGTTAGGAGGACACGTATATATTAGGACCAGCATGCATAATAAACCAGTAAACTACACAGATTTCCCAGGAAAAATGGACTGACTCATACCAGCGTTGTTTTGATTATGAGTTATGATTTTTGGCAAACAGCAATTACAAATACATTTATTTTTATCATGCTGAGTATTCTTCCCATGACAGCTACACAAGAGAGCTCAGAAACTTTAAAGGTTACTCAGTGTTTTGAGGTCCTACTGTCTCACATCCTGATGGCGGAGACGTTGAAATTACTGCTGTTTTTGTTCTTATTTGTGGCTAACAGCTTTCTGCATATGAGCTCGTCATGTCTAGTTTCCAAAAACAAAAGTGGTGATTATGAAACCGCTCGGCTTCACAACAGCTGCAAACCACCTCCTCTCTCTTTTAGTTGAGTCTGTTTTCAGCACCAAATAGATTAAAATGGGCGTATAAGAATAATCTGATTTCAGTGCTTGATTTAAAGCATGTACTGTCAGAAAGTGGGGATTCGTGAGTTTCACGTGATTTGCTGGTAGGTAGCGTAACATCAGTGGGACAAGTTTTCTGTGTCTGTGAAAGGGGACACACTGCACACTTGTAGATATTGTAAGTTTTGGATGTAAAACTTTAAATTCAGCCATGTATTTTTTTTTTAAATTTAGCCTTTTAAATTAAAATGATTCTTTTTGATACACCTCAAATATTTTTAAATGAACAATTATTGTCATGCAAGTCAAAAGATGGCCAAGCTTTAACACTGGAAGAGAATAATGAGCTACAATAAGTGAACTCATAGTTCTGGCTTCACAGCACATCGGCTACTTCCACTCCAAGAGAATTGCTTTGACATTGACGTGATAATTATTCATTCTTTCATTCATCAGTTTTTTTGCGTTTAAATATTAAACACAGAAAAGGTGATCAGACCGCTAGAATAATAACCATAAATTAGATATATGATTTTTACTGTCCATTTTATTAAATTCTATAAAATAAAAACCACAAATAATATGTTGTGTAACCTCGAGTGACGATGTAGTGGCATTACATGTGAAATTAGTGAGATTCCCCTCCATCTCCAGTTTGACTTTTCTCAGTCCACCGGATGGCGCCGAACGTACCTTTGTTAAAAATGTGAGTGGCCCTCATTGTCCTGTTCAAAGTCGGGTTGTGGCTGACACAGCTCACGGCCTTGTGAGGACCTGCAGGGATTAGTAGAGTGCTGCGGAAGCTGTAAAGGCGATCGTGATAATTCTGCATCGATGTTGTGTGGATGTTCCTCGACTCTACTGATTGATGAGAGCTGTTATAGAGGAGGACCCAATGTATCTCAGGGGCAGGAAATCCTCCTTGGGTAGTGCACACTGCAGTCATTGTTTTCATATTAACATCTAGCCTGGGATTCTGGTAAGGAACTGAGGAGAGAAGGGGACAGAAGACCATTTCCATCTTTCTAAAAATTGATTTTGAACAAAAAAAAGTGAATATTACTCTAAGATGCCAGATTCTTCAGAATGGCATTCACCTCATCAGTCCTTCGGCTGGATGAGGTGAATATGTAATTCCTGAATAGCTTGTGCATTTCAAGGACATCTTGACTGTTTGATTTAAAACCCACTGTAGTTGTGCACAGAGGCAAAAATACACAAACTGTGTCTTTGTCCAAAATGGTTTGAACCTAGCTATCACTTGATTACCCATTAATAATCATTACAAACACTAAATGCAAGTATTAGCATTGTCACTGTTAGTAAAGCCCGAAAGGAGGAAACACATTCCAGATTAACCACAATAGCATAGAATCAATGTCATCTGTACTGACTATAGGTGCTTATTTATATGACAATATAAATTCTCTTTCTTATTTTGTGAAAAGGACTGAAAACCTTTCTTACCAGCTATATGTAAAGTTACTTGGCAGATCTGTGTGTGTTCCAGGTGGTATCTCCTCTTCACGCTGCCATCCAAGACTGCCGCAAAAGCCTGGAAAGTTCTTCCGTTATCTTCAAGAGTCAGGTTTTTGATTGTGATGGTGATATTTCCTCTAATTATGCCCTGAGGGAAGGCTGTGACTCTGTGTTTATAGCAGTCATTTACATGCTCAGCCATCTTTCTTCCTTCATTATAGGAATACAACACAAAATCCCTGTTATCTTGCCAATAAAAACGAACATTACTCCAGTCTGTGATATTTTTATTTTGTATACTGCATTCGAGGACTGCTGAGTCGTTGATAGTGGTGTTAACAGCATACACCAGTGTTGCATTACCCACTGAAAATTGAAAAAAACATAAAAAGGACAACTGTTAATGATTGCTACTTCCTCAAATGCTGTGACAGTCTAACACCAAGTACTCTTATCTTTAAAGCTAATTTCATCTCAGATCAGCCAAATGGTACAGTTCCATCATGTACACAAACACACACGCACACACGCTTTGGATGAAAATGTTCTTATAAAAAGGAGATAGCTTACCGATCATGAGACTGAAAAAAAATAAAAATAGGATCAATATTTTTGTGAGCATTTTGTCAAAGAGCAGCGAGCAAAACACGTGTTCGTGAACACGAACACTAAAAATGAGGTTAAAAAAATCATGTGCAATGGAGAGTAACAAGATGCCTTCTTCTTTTGACTCGGCAGTCTTCATAGGGCCTTTCCCCCCAGAATGATTAGTAATAAAGTCTTCATAATACTGAAGTAAAGCTCTGCTACGGAGAGCAGCTAATATCTGTATTATCAGTGCCCTGTGGCTACATACAGCCTACGTGCTTTGGTTGCCACTGAAGAGGAAGTGAGAGTTGTGTAACATGTCAGAATATTAAAGCAGAATATTAAACAAAGTGTACTCTGAGGAGAGGGAGACTCAATAATCTGAGCCTTTCCAACATCGAGAGCTAGAAAATAAAATAGAAGAGTGAGCTGATATTCTCTGTTCACCTCTGCACGGCTATTTAAAAAGCTTCCACTCTCTGTCATACAAAGGCGCTCAGCTGACTTCCTTAATATTGAGAACCACCTGCCATTAGATACAGATATGTAATCAGTCTAATATGATAGAAAAGGAAGAACATGACTCACGTATGTTTACAGATCCAACGAGGATATCTGAAAGTTTTCTATTGCCCGCCTAACATAGAAACAGTGTGTGTGAAAAACAACAGGGGCCGAAAGGTAAGAGTCTCAAATGGATATCTCATGCTTAGACAAAGTTAAAAAAAAACTGTTGCATCAAAAAAAACCACACAACTTCCTGTTGCTCTATTTGCTCTTTTTTTTCATTGATTTTGAAGTTGGTTGTCTCTCTCTTACGCTTAGCTCCTTTGATCTTCACTTTGATCATTCTTTGCCTTCTTCTCAGTCTGTTTGCTTGCTCTGTGTTCATTAATCTTCTTGTTGATCCAATACAGACAGTTTAATTTACACTGCTTTCTGTGGTAGTATCTTTGGGTTCCATTGTTCTTGTATCTTCAATCACTGTACACTCACTGCCCACTTTATTAGGTATAATTTGCTAGGTCCAGGGTGAACCTCATTTTTTATTTAGAACTTAATTCTTCATTAAACAAAATACTGGATATATTCCCCAAAGATTTCAGTTCATATGATATCATACATGATAGCATCACACAAACAATACTAAGGGTAGCTGGAGTGTTTAAACAGTGCTCATTTGGTGCTAATATTCCCCACCCCATTACTTGACCACCACTAGCAGGAACCGTTGATAAAGGCAGTCTGTGTTTTCATGTTGTCTTCACCAAATTCTGACTCGACCATCTGAATGTTGCGGCAGAAATTGAAACTCTGACCAGATAATGTTTTTCCAGTCATCTGTTGTTCAGTTTTAATGAGCCTGTGTGACCTGTACTCTCAGTTTCCCGTTCTTAGCTGACAGGAGTGACACCTGGCTTAATCGTCTGCTGCTGTATCCCATCTGCATCAAGATTCAGCATCTGTATTTGGAGATCCTCTTCTGCATACCTTGGTTGTAATCTTGGTTGGTCATTTGAGTTACTGTTGCCACTCATTGAATATTTGCTCTCTTAAAACCCAAGAGATGTTTGTGTGGGAAAATGACAGTAGATTTTCAGTTTCTGCCTGGCAACAATCATGCCATGTTCATAAAATTAACATAAATCACCTTTTCTCCCCATTCTAATGCTCAGTTTGAACTTCAGCAGGTTGTTTTGATCATGTCTATATGACTAAATGCATTTAGCTGCTGGCATTTGATTGCCTTACAAGCATGCATCAGTGTGAGCTTCATGGGATGTTTTTGGTTTGTTGTTTGTGTTTCAGTCAGATATGAACATCTTCATCCTGCACCATCAAAGTTAAATAATATACTACTATGATGGAAATAATAAATTACTAATATTAATATATAGTATGTTATATAATACTCTATTTTAGGTCATATTTGGGACTTGGAAGCATATCATTGGCAGGCGATGAATCTTATGTTAAAGTGATTGTTTCTGAGCAGACGTCAGACTATTTAGGGGGATAGGAGCTTTTAAATTTTACCCACAATGCACTTGTACTTAAGTTGTCTTTATTTTGCAGCCAGAAACCATGTCAGCAAAGCAAAGCAAGTCAGCAGTGTTGCTTCATGATGATGCCAAAATGTAAACTTTATTTCTCAAGTCTGTATTACAAGAACGAATCACCGTCGGCACATCTATTCTCCTTTTTGCAACTGTCTGCTGGCTGCAGTTGTTAGTTACCAGAAATATTGGTGGTGCATAAGCACAGCAGGTTTGTGGTCCACGGATCCTTTTTTGTTTTCGTTTTCTGCCACAGACGTATTCTTGCTGACTGTCTGTCTGCAGATTTGCCTTGTAGAGACGAAGAACATTAAGCAGACTCGGTTTGTTGAAGTGAAAGCAGTTCAGTTTTTTCCTCTTTCTTTCCTCAGGCATAGTCATCAAAAAGGAAAACTTTGTAACTGAGTTGCCATTGTGATTATAAAATGGCAATAATATCTCAGAAGTAATTAAGAACCAGTCAGACAGCTTGATTTAAGCAGTTTTCTAATCATGTAAGCATAATGCAGCTAATTTCAGAATTTGCTAAGCAGCTGTTTTTGTCCTGCTAAGGCCTTTACACACCAAAAGCATTTTGTAAAAACGACACGTAATTCCGAATTTTACGGATCCGAACTTGCTGTGTAACCTAAATACACACTGAACGTGTTTGCAGAAAATTCATCCTCAAATAACACACTGTGAAAAAAGGAGTTGACATCAAGCAATGATGAGGTAGTCCTGATTTTACTAAACCAAAAAAGGAACAAACAGAAATTCTTTGTTCCTCCCATTCGCAAGAGAAGGGAGCAGCATGGAGAACTTCAAGGTGCACATATTTCTGGATGTCACTGGGGCCGTTTAAACTCTTGTTAGCAGAGATGACACCATACTTGAGGAGGCAGAGAAATAATTTCAGAGAGCCGATTGTGACACAACAACAATCAAATGTAACACCATGTTCAACACTTTGACTTCGTCACCACCAGACAGTGATGTGATTGGTCAGATGTGTTCATATTCATCCGAAACACTGGAAAAATTGAGGTTTGCAGCATTAAAAAAATTAATGCTGCAAACTCCTCTTACGTAACTCCGTGTTTGGTGTGAACGACTGCATTAAGAATAGGTGAGTCAGAAAAATATTTTTAATGCACGAAATATTCGCACGGATTTTACGTGTCTGGTGTGTAGAGGCATTTACTCAGAAAAACCACCAAGCTCTTTTTAAATGGTAAAAAAAAAAACCCAGTCTCAGTGGAACCAAAATGAGATGTCTGTTTTCCACTTTTGACCAAATATTTGAGGAACTGAATAAAAGTTTTGATTGCTGTCCCCCTGATGTGACCCACTGATTATGTTGTACTTTGAATTCAAGAAGAATAACACAGTTGAAAGAACAGAGAAACACAACAAGGTCACAACACAACAGTTTCATCCAAATGTAAAGCAGTGGGTCTGTTAACTGAAGCCACAACTTGACATTCTTGTAAAGCTTTTTGTTTTTAATTATTTATGAGCTTCCTTTATTTATTCAATTTATTCATGTATGAGAATAGAGATGGGATATTTGATGGTGCCTCCAGCCACTTACGCTCAGCCACAGCTCCACCTTAGATAGACTGGGTGCTTGCTAGGTTTTTGTACTTTTCCAGCCCTGGACTACATGATATCTGCCACCTCAAACTACAGTAAGTAGGCCCTGATTTGTGTGCTATTGGGGGACTAAGTTGTACCACATAATAATGTTTAATTTGAGCCAAATTTCAGAGTCTTCTCAGTACAAAATCCTCATGGGACAGGCTGCAGTAAGGATTCTCTTTTGACAATAGTGTCACAGCATGAGGGAACATGGAAAAGAGCGGTGATATTACAAAGAACAAGGCTCGCCTAATTCTTTGTCAGACAATTTAGGCTTTGAAGGTAATAAGGGGAAATGTAGCAGTGGGTACAAAGCTGATGATACCTAACATAATAACTCAAAAGGAAGTGAAGCTAAATAAGCAGAAGACACAAGACTAACGTTATGAAAACGGGACATGACAAAACAGGGACAAAGACTAAAAACATGGACACAGGAATTGAATATAAACCAACAGCAATCACGTTGTATTCTGTGAGTTTTGTATTCTGTAATGTAGACCTAAATGCTGCCGTATTAAAGCACTTTGGATCGGGTCCAGATTTGTATGTGAGTCACGAAGCTGCAGACGCCCCCATTGCGCAGTCTGCGGCTCTGCCTTTCACACAGCGAGGGCTGCGGTTATTTACGCAGTGTGGGTCTGATTTTTACAGAGCTTTTACATGTTTTAGTTCTTCAACATCCTCATCAACCCGTCACACATATTAAGAAGTCTTCACGGGAGCCATCTATTCTCTTGTCAGGGTCTTCAAGGAATATTTCATATAATTTTTTCGACTTCAAACTCCAAAGTAAAGAAAGTCACTCATCAGGTAAGGGCGGGGGGGCTCTTTCTGGTCCTCGCGTATCCTTTAAAAAAATATTTTTATTGCATTTATGGTGGTCAGTTGAACCACATAGTTTCTTTTTTTTCTCCACAAGAAGTGAGCTTGATTTTCTTCCTAAAACCTTAATTTTTTCTATCTATAAACCATATCTAAACTATATATAATATTTAACTAATTGGGATACTTTTATTCTTTACACTGTGTTAGTCCTAAGAGCATTTATTTATTCATTTTTTAATTCATGTATTTATTGCATCTGCCTTTCAGGCTACTGTCAGTGAAACAAAAAAGTCAAAATAAGAAATGAGCCCAGAATTAAAGCGTGTTTTGATTTATCTGCTTTAATATTTTATTTTAAGTGAACTGTGGAGCAGTATGGAGAAAATCATTTACATTAGTAACAGATACAAGTATCATTTACAGTATCCTTAAGTCATAACAAGAATGAGAGCCAAAAAATAAAATTAATAAGTAATTAATTAATTAAAAAAAACTTTTTTCAGTTTTCTTTTTTTTTTAACGTTTTTCCCCATATGTAGTTGACACTACATTTGCACATGCTCAAACGCTCCCTTCCTATTTCATCATTCTGTACATGCCATATCTGCTGCGGACAAAGAGACCTTCCTTTTATTTTAAATGGAAATGAGCTGTTTCTTCACCTTGTTTGGTATGTCTGAAAATTTGTTATATGTCTTCAAGGCACTGCAAAAATGTATGTAAAGCAAAGTGTGCGTATATGTACTTCTTGCAGCATGGTGAACGTTGTGCTTATGAAATACTCTGCTCTTTCTATCGATCCAGTTTATAATATCATTATTGATTAATCTCATTAGTTGTCTTGTTAGCTGTTACATTCAGTGATAAAAATGTTGTGTGAGACATGAAAGTAGTTTGAGTGTCCTTGAAGAACTCTTTTTGTCTGATGACCACATAAGCTAATAAAATGGCTGCTGTCATTTGTCATACCTCAACCTAAAAGTCGAAGTGTTGCCTTGGAAGTGAGATCCTGAACCTGAACGTTGCTCTATGCATCTAACTGTGTGTGCATGTGGAAGGTTAAAAAAAAAGGTGAAGTGGTGTAGTGGTTAGCACCATTGTGTGAACTCTAAGGTATTGTGCTGTTTAGCTCACTGGAGCTATTTTCCGACTGAGGAAAAAGAATAATCTGGTTGAATTAAAGCTTAAAATAAACTGGCTGAAGGGCAGAGCAAGGTAGCTGGAAAACTGCACAATTGGCAGCTGTAATACATGGCGGCTAGGTGGCTGCAGCCTGGACCTGCTGAGGGCGAGGCTCGGCTGCTCAACCACATCGTGCTTTCAAACCTTTCATAGAGTGGGTCTAGAGGTAGGCCCAGTCCGCTGCCAGCTGGTTAACCAGCAAGTGATTGCAAAAGCTTCTTAGTTCTGGTGGAATATGTAACGTGATATCCCAAAGCAGTGAGGCTGCGTACCATTTCTGTAAAGACTGTGGCGGAAGCACTGTTTCAGGTCATCTACCAGTCTGCATTCCGAAAGATATACTGACTGACCAGGGCACATGGTTCATGTCTCGCAAACTAAAGGAGCTGTACGAATTATTAGGCATTAAATCTGTTTGGACCAGTGTCTACCACCCTCAGGCTGACGGGTTGGTGGAGTGACTGAAGAAGACTTAAAAGTACATGATTCGTAAGTTCATTCATGAGGATGAACGCAATTGGGACCGCTGGTTAGGCCCTTTGTTGTTTGCAGTGCAGTAGGTGCCCCAGGCTTCCACAGGATTTTCTACCTTTGAGTACCGTATTTTTCGGACCATAAGGCGCACCGGATTATAAGGCGCACTGTCGATGAACGGGTCTGTTTTCATACATAAGGCGCACCGGATTATAAGGTGCATTGAGCAAAACAAAACAGTCAGATAAGTCAAATTTTACTCAACTCATTCTTCTTACTTCCTCCACTTCCGTACCATTGATTCATTAATATTGAATTCTCTTGCAGCTGCTCTATTCCGATGTTGTTGCAGTATATCAATGACTAACCTCGTATTGTGGATGGATTATCTCAGTTGTTCTCCTGACTGAAGTTTGGTCAGTTTACAGCATCCTGCCATGTGATTGCATTTGTCCCTAACCATCTTATCGAGTGGAAAAA
>VUQG01030132.1:0-23935 GCA_015106755.1 Etia nguti | reverse complement strand
TTGTGGCCCAGAAAGAGTAATAAGAGTAATATTAAAACTTAGTAGCGGCCGCCATTGTTGAAAAATGGAATTGGCTGGGCCGCGTTATGAATTCTGGGATATGGTGGGCCACGAAGGATACACCCGACCCATCCTTCAAATTCGGGGAAAAGGAGGACGCATTTGTCGGCTGCATTCGGAGGAGTCTACGAAAGTGGACAGTCTTCGTCGCATCGCTGTGACGTATTCGGTCTACAAATGCGGCCTCAGGAGGATGCAGCCCATGAATTTGGACACCCCCACAGTCTGTGTGTGAAACGGAGCTCCGTCAAAGCCTACAAGGACCTCTGGCTGATCGCCAGCCTGCAAAGAGAGCCCACAGAGGGCCGATTGGCTCAGGGGCGCGACCAGGAGACCGACAGGTTTGATCTTCAACCCTCAGAGTCAGACCGCCGACACCGAGCTAGGCCGTAACATCTGACAGGAGCGCTGGGAGCAGCGTCAGGTTAACTCATACCTGGCTGTGGATTTGAGGTCGGTAAAGTGTTCAAAGTGCAAGGAACAGAGCAGTAAGTGAAGCGTGAGCAGTCAGGAGGACCAGCAGGGCTCTGTCCTTGATAAAAATTCGACGGCACCTGTACAGGTATGTGGTTTTCATTTTTGATCGCTCCTCTTGTAGGCGGGGCTTTTCTTACCTTGTCGAGATGTTTCCCGATAGTCGTGTCATCTCTTTTTAGAACTTTCCTCATTTCCTGCCCGCCCAGGTACATGGCATTGGCTGCACGTGGAAACACAAACCACAGAGATTAAAGACCAGGACACAATGGCTGGTTGGGTTTTCGCTGCAAACTCAACATTCCTGCTTTCAAACCTCAGCTTTAAATCTGAACCGGCTGCCAGCCTGCTAGGGGAATTCCCATGATCCACTGAGCAATTTCACTCCCTGTATATTAATATGCAGCCACAGCATGTTGTAAATGTATCCCCCACCTTTCTGCAGGCACCTCTGGTGCTGACAGGGTTTCTCTCCATAATTCTGTCTCTGTGTTATCACATAAAGGCTTCTTATCAAAGACAAATGTCTGCAGTCTGAAAAGCATCTGCCCTCACTGCAAATGGAGGAGTTTGTATTCTCACAGAAGAACAAAGCATGGCCGACCTGCAGGGTCTCCACTGAGCAGACCCAGGGTGGGCTGCACCACAGTGAGGTCCAGGGAGCGGATTCCCCCCAGCATCAGTCTGATGAGGCCGACTTTGAGCCGGTCGGGCAGCAGTGAGAGCAGGAAGAGGGGCAGGTAGACCACGTAACGCATGTGACAGAGCACGGGGGTCATGACCTTCCCCTGAGGGCTCTGAGCCATGTGCTCGATGGTGGGAAACAGCAGGAGCGCCTTCAGGACCTGCGTTAAAAACAGAGAGGAGAGTTTTCAGCATAATTGGGACAGAAGGATTCAGACGGACAACAGAAAGCTCCAAGACGGGAAGCTGCAAACTGTGGAAACTCCCAGATTAGAAGCAGGGAGATTTTCATGTCATTTAATCTGTTTCCTGAAAAAATGATGGGAGGGAAGCGAAGGGAGGACTCTGCCGGGAACGCACCGGGCACCAACCGAGCTGATCTCGCGCTCCAAAGACAGAGTTTGTGATTCCAACAAACCCCCACAGAGCGCCGCGGTGTAGCGGGTACGCATTCACCTAACAAAGGCTAACAAACCGTTTGATCCCGGGAGGAGAGAAAATGCCTCTGGGGTGCATCAGGAAGGGCGTGCCAAATCAAACATGTGGCGCTCCTGCTGTGAACGACAGCAGCAGGTGAAGGATGAAATAAACAACAATAAAACCTAAAAGAGTCTCCGTTTCTGAACGACAGATGAAATAAAACCTCAGAGCGGCTGTCGTATTCCGGTATAAAACGATCCCAATAACTGAAAACTCATTCGACTTGTTTTTACTTTCGTTCTCACACAGACCCTCCCTCCTGCTGATCATGTGATCAGGCTGAGACGGCCACGCTTCAGCGCGGTCATGTCTGAGTTTTGGAGCCTTCCCTCCGTCCACCGGGGCACTGTCCCTGCATGCTTCACTGTTTGGGTGGAGGCGTGTTTGTGTGTGCTGTAAGCTGGATGTGTGTTTTTGTGGCTCCAGGCTGATTTGTGGTTTCTCCTCAGACCGGAGAACTGCGATGACTCACCTTCAGCTCAGGATTTCTCTTCATCATCTCCAGAATGACGTAGCAACCGATGGAGTGTCCGATCAGGACCAGGCTGGTTTCTCTGGGAACGTGATTCTTGAGGAAGGCCAGCTTATGTTCGACCTGCCCGTCCAGACCGAACACGTCGTCCTCTGCTGCCAAGGCACCGTCTGCGTTAGGAAGACAGATGTCAGGACACTCGAACGAGCTGCTCCTCTCTCCTGTGAGCAGAGCCGTGCGTACCGATCATGTCCATGGAGGCCGGAGGAGCGCAGTGGCCGGCGTGGCTTATGGCCCACACCGGGTGCTGGTAGCCACACCTGCTGTGGAGCGTTTGCATGAAGGTTCTGTAGAAGCCCACCACACCTGGGTTACCTGTGTGACAGACAGCACAAGGTCAGCGAGGCCCGGAGCATGGTAACCACGGTAACCCAAGCTGAGGCGCACACCTGATCCAGAGCATCTCATGGTCCAGATTAGAGTACTGCGCTGTACTACAGTAATACTGCATCTGTAAGACAGTAATACTGCACTGTGTACTATAGTAATACTGTGCTGTACTACAGAAATGCTGCAGCTGTACTGCAGTATTCCTTCAGTACAGGGTATGCCATGATGTTTGAACTCCTGAGCACACCTTCCTCCAGAAGTATGAAACATGACAGCTGCCGTTGAGCCGTGGATGTGGGCGGGGCTCACCTGGGATGATAAGGAAGAGCACCTTGTGTGCAGAGTTTAGGGGGCAGGATCCAAACCTGAGCAGCTCCGTGGCGGCTCCGCAGCAGTAGAAGAAGTCTGTGTGTGGTGGGTCCATCATCAGCCCTGAGGACAGAAACGCAGGTGTATCACAGGTGTATCAGCAGGTCCAAAGGTTCCAGTCTGATCAAAGGTTCAGACTGAGCTTCACATTCACAGCTGCAGGTGTTCACTCTGCAGGTTTCAGCTGGTCACGTGTTTCACTAACAGCTGATCTGGGATCTGAAAATAAGCTTTCAGCTTACCTGAAATCCCAACAACTAACTAACCACCACCTAACTAACTAACTAACTAACTATCTAACTAACCAACCACCGTTAACCTCTAACAGACTGTAGACTAAACCGTTCACAGGCTGACGTCACACCGGAAGCTGATTTTGCGACACACTGTAAATAAAAGCGTTTACCTGTCAGAACGATTACGAATAAGTATTAAAATATCCTCTCCATGCAGGTGCTGCTCGCTTTCAACCGCTTCCTGCTTCGCACTGCTGCACGCTGATTGGTCAGCTGCAATGCAGCTTCTTCTTTTTGTTGGCCGTTTCAGTTTCCAGGTCATTACCGCCCCCACGGGCCCGGAGTGTAACTACACCGCTGTTTACTTTAAAATAACAAATGACCATTATTACTTTATTATGGTTATTATTAGTCTTTTAAAAAAAAAAGATCAGTTTTTTAAATTTTCTTTAGTTTATTAAGTTACATGATTTATTGTGTATGTATAATGTATTATATTTCAGTTTGACTTTCTTCTATAAATCAGTGTTCTTTGGATTTCTGTGCGTAAACCTTTTTGTTTGTCATATTGTGTATTTCAGCTTTTGTAAGTTATATTTATCGTCTTGCCTTGTGTAACATATTTATATTCATCCCAGGCTTTCAGATGAACGTGAAGATAAATATCTCATCTCTAAATTCACATTCAATTTTTATTATTAGTCCTTTATTTATCCAGGTAAAAAAAAAAAATTAAATGACATAAATAATAGAAAGGACTGGCATTAATTTCAAACAAATGTGCTGAAGTGAATTCTTCCTTTCATTATGATAATAATAAGAATAATGAACTTTGCACTTTTGCTCTCTGCCATTCATTTTTGTAAGATAAGATAAGATAAGATAAGATAATCCTATATTAGTCCCACATGTGGGACATTTTTGGTGATGGCAGAAAGTACAACAGCAGTAAAAAAATTAAGAGAAAAATGAGAAAAAACAATAGAATAGAATAAGATAAAAAAAGAATAACATACTATACAAAATAGAAATAATACTATATACAATAGAATAAGTAGAATAATCCTTTTAATTGTCCCACAAGGGGAAATTTGGGTACTATACAAATAGAATAAAACACTTTGTTACGTAGGGAAAATTGCACTTGTTGCCATTGCACATCAGGGAGACAGCAATTTATGTCATTTTTGCGCATTTTAATATAAAGAAAAACTTTGTGAATGATTGTGAATAAAATGACACAAATTTTGGGGGAATTTTTTTTCAGTTGCATACAGCCTGAAACTAACTTATTAAACCTGCGCCCTCTTTTCATTAAACATGTTTTCAGCAAAAACTAAACAAAAATAATAATCAGTCCTTAGTTTTTTTCAGCTGATTTTTAAACATTTTTCATAACATCACAAAATGATGTACATTCATTTGTCTGAAGTGTTTAATATTAAATAAACTAACCAGTTGCATTCGCAGAGGCCCTCAGCAGACAGCTATGTTGGCAACAACGTGATAAATAATACACATCCAGACACTGAGCTCATTTGGCTGTCTTCACACACGAAGTGCTGTCAGTTTTATCTGGTTTATTTTAGTTTCATCCTGAGCTCACTCTTACACCCTCGGAGCCCAACATGGTCCAGACCAAGACCTGTTAGTTTTGTATTTCTATATCTTCGAGTTACTTTAACATTTTGTATCGTTTGATTTTAGGTTGTTTCTTTCTGTTAGCGCGTCGTGCTTCTTCCTGGGACTTTATAAAAGTTCCTGATGGTCTTTTTATTTATTCTCCTCATTCAGTTGCGTCTCTCTTCCTGTTGTATTTTGGTGGTTGCTGTCCTCTGTGTCTGTGTGTTCAGTTTAACTTCCTCCTGAGTCATTATTAGTCATCCTCAGCTGTGCTCCAACCTGCTGGCTCTCCCCTGTTATCCCTCGTACATAATGTCATGGCTGTGTGTCTCGTTGGTCTCTGTCTTCCTAAAATTCCCGGTCTTTGGATTTCCTGTGAGGTCTCAGCATTAAATGTTTGCTTTCTGAGTCCACGGTCTGCCTGCTGCACTGACGATCGGTGACACGGAGAGGTTTGAGCTCCAAGCGTCTCGGTCTGTTTGTAAAAGTACAGCCTGATTGCCTCGTACATCGTACTCTGTACATGTGCACCTGCTGGGAATTTACACTGCACACACAAACACAACATAACATGAAAACTCTACATTCATGGTATTAGAAAATTAAAGGATATCGTGTTGGTTACACACATAATATCCCAATAATCGATCTTTGTGCACGGCAGTACAGGTGTGTCACAGGTGGCCTCCCCGTGTATCTGTGTGTTATTAAATATGACACGTTCTCCCTGTGGCTGCCCGGCTTCCTCCCACACGCCATACACAAAGATGTGAGTGTGACTGGTTGTGTGTCCCTCTGTGTGCGACCCTGAGGAGGACGAGTGATGAAGAACAGAGAAGATAAAGTAATGAATGCAGCAGCGTAAGGTCCATTGTTCTAACGTGAGGAGCAGATGAACTGACACATACAGAACGTATCAGGTGTCTTTGTTTTCTCTGAGCTCAGTCATGGCAGCGCACACACACACACACACACACACACACACCTGATGTTATATAAGAGCATCTCTCCGTGTTTTACTTCATGCAGAGGTGTGGTTTCTCCTCGCAGTGATTCATGATGATGATGATGATGTGGTAAAACTTGTAATTTCCTTCTAAAACATTCATATTGTTTTTATGCTAATGATGCCGTGAGGCTGAAACATGGTGTCTTAGACATGGACCTCCTGCGTGAAGAAAATTACACATCAGGATCATTTTACACCTACTCACGACACATTCATAAAGACGGCCTCTGAGAGGAGTTATTATCATCTACAGTAACAGTGCATCATCATCATCATCATCATCACTGCGGGAGGTCATGGAGAGGTTGGTGTTATGGAGCAGACCTTTCAAAATAAGACTGAGAAGTTCCTCTGTTACAGCAGCCAAAGTACAAAACAGGACAGACACAAAAAATTCTCCTTATTTAATAAAAACGTATTAAAAATCTGAACGTGTGTTATTGTTTGTTGATATTTTTTTCTTTATTTGGACTGAAAACCTCAAACACAACTAAACAAAAGAAAGACATAAAGATCATAAATGTGGTGCTTAGCTTTGAGCTTTTTGTCATGCATGAAAAAATGCTTATGCTGAATAGAATAGAATAGAATATTTTTTAAGCCAGCCAGCGTCTCTATCCCTGCTGCTCACTCCACACTGGACCCAGAGAGTCTTTCTCTTCACAAACTTCCAGAATTCAAACATCCAGACTGGAGGAAAATAACCAGAGTGCTGCTGGTGTCACTCAGACCTGAAGCTTTAATGCTTACAGAAACATCTGCCGCTCCTTTCTTTTTGTTTTTCTAGATCAGAAATATGGTGATATCATTATGAGGCCATATCGTCCACCTCATACTCCCAAAGCACCCCTAAGATGTCCCGACAGACGTGGTTGAATACCTTCTTCAATCCAGGAAGCACATGTAGACTGGATGGACAAATGGCCACACACCTTCACACAAGCTCGAGATGATGAAGAGCTGCTCCACTGTTCCACGACCAGGATGGAGACTGCACTGCTCCTCCTGGAGCCGAGGTTTGGCAGATTCTCCTGTCCACCCCCCTGGTGTAGAGCTTCCCCATGGAGGCTGAGGATGTTGGACCACACATTCTGGCCCCCCTTCCTAAAAAGAGGGACCACCACCCCAGTGTGCCAATCACAGACATTAGAGACTGTTGTTAAAAGAAGATCGGATGCTGCACAATTTTCTTATTGTACTTAAAATGGTACGTTTTCTCAGTTTAGCCCTTTGATATGTTTTCCCTTTTCTTCTGCGGGTAAAATATTAGATTTGCATTGCCTTCTGTTTGTTTACATTTTACACAGCATCCCAGCTTTTCGGACTTGGAATTGTGGAAGGAAGGGTGACTGGGGATGAGACACGGATGGTACTAAGGAGGGTGAAGCAGACAACCTCAAAACAGGAAGTAAACTAACACGAGAAAACTGACCTTTAACAGGAAGAACCCAAACAAACGGGGAAATGACTAAGAATTGGGAACCACAGAAAGCTTTGATGCTTCTTATTCTTATAGATTTCTGATGTTATTTGTCTAAACAAGTCCAGGAGCTTCAGCAAGGACACAATGAGACAAACACAAACTGGTGTTTGGCGTCTGTTTAACTAAACACCAACAAACAGAAACGTGCAGGCTGAACCACATTCAGTGAATCTCACAGAAGAAACACCTGGACATAATTAATTTTTATTATTTATGAATATCAGTTTTAAACAGTTTTTATTGTCAATAAAAGGGTTTTTTTCACATTTTTTCATCCATTATGAAACCACTTTATCTTTACAGGTGTGATTCACTGCCTGAGCGGGATCGGCCATTCACTGAAAGACCTCCAGAGGAAGGGTAAAGGTATCTCAATGTCCATCTTCTTATCGCTGACTCTAACGTAGAGTGCAATGCTCTGGGAGACCCTGGTCATTAGAGCCACACCTGCATCAAGTCCCTCATAGAAGCATACCTGCAAAATACTGATGAACCTGTTAGTCCCATCATTTACTCGCTCCATGCTCAGAGCATTTAAGGCCTTCTGGGTCTTGAGTTTGATGAGATCTCTGTACTCAGTCATGCACCTCTGCGCCTCCTCGCTGTGTTGTTCTGAAAACTGCAGAACTTCTGCATAAATGGCGTCAACTTGGGAGGAAATTTCAGAGTTTTGATCTTGCAGGTAGGCGAGGAAACTCTTAGCTTTTTCAGCAACGATGCGTGAATATCCAGCAGCTGTCAGGTGGAGCACGTTGATCACCCTGATCACACCCTCTCTCAGCTGGTCCAAAATATACCCCACCTTATCCATGATCTCATCTCCGCTAACAAAAACATCACTTCCAGGTACGGTGAAAATGATTTTCCTGATGTCTGTAGAGAGGCTGTTGATCCTTTGAATGGCACTACGGGTTTCCTGGACTGTTTCCATGAGGAAGAGCTTCCTCTTCGATCCCGGCACCATAAACCGTGTTTCATTCAAAAACCGCGAGGCTGCATCTAGCAGCACATTCATGTTGTTTTCACACTGTTTCATGACACGGTTCACTGTCTCAAACAGCCTGTCTATAGCATCCTGCACACTCATGGACATCAAGACATCAGAGGCCTTCCGGTAATTATCTCGCGCTCCATCAGCAACGTTTTGGACCCAATCCCACAGTGTGGTACAAGACACAGGAACCTCGTCGTAGGCTCGCTCTATGGCGTAAGAAAGTGTGTTTTTCAGCTTCTTGCTGCCACGGTTGATGTCAAAGCCAAAGTGGAAGGTGTGATACTTGTTAATGCACTTGAACACAGCGTCTGTCATCGCAGGAACTCTGTGCTTGGTGCCCTCCATCACATCCCAGAGGAAGTCCCGATTCCATGAAGTCTGCACGATGAATTTCTGCGAGTTTCTCAGTGAGACTTTTGCAGCGAAGACATCAGTATCCCTCTCTGGAGACGACTGAGGGTGAGGGAAGACATCGAGAAGAGTATGATTTTAAACAGAGCATCAAACAGTCTGGAAAGCTGCACTCACAGTGACAATAATATGAAATAAAAGAGTCTAAGATGTAATACCAGGTATCGACTGAACAGCTTCCCATATAGCTGTGATGGAGACCTCCTCTGTAAATGCACTCCAAGGAAACCAGATGACGGCGAAGACACGGATGCAGTGATGCCATCTTTGCGGGAAGCAAAGCGGAAGCTCACATCTGTGAACGTTCGGCTGCCGATGTCAACATTAAGAGTGTGACGAGGCTCCCTTTAAAACAGACACACTGTTGGTACAGATATGCTCTAGTTCATACGTGGGAAACACCTGACAGAGAACTATCGAGAGATGTGAAACATCAGCATCTGCGTTAAATAAACTTACAGTGACTCAGCTGCTGGGACTTGGCGCTTCATTCTGAAAGAAAACGAGTGATCAAGGGTTTCATCCCAGACTTTGAATGTTTATCGGATGGGATTTGAGACAGTTCATCACAGCTTCTAATGCACTTTAGTGGTGTGTGTGAAACGTTTACCAGTGTACAGAAATTGGGAAACTTAATTAAAGTTCCACGAGGTAAACCAGTATTTCCAGTCGACTGTAGAATACAGCGTTTGTTTCACTTACCGGACATTTTGTGCCAAAACATGTTGCCAGTTGACATTTCCATCACTGTGAATCAATTTGCCCTTCCCAGTTAGACTCATTGCTCCATTATCATATCCCATGGTTGCATCAGCTGGGGAAACATGGGCAAGATTACGTTTTATACCGCCTTGAATGCAGTAATTCATACAAATGTGTGGTATCAGGTAAAGTGGCGTATGCTTTAGTCTTACCAGAGAGGTCGTATTCCAAGAAGTTCATGGTAGAAATGCAGCTGGACTTCAGTGAAGTTAATAGGTCAGAGTCCTTTTTCTCGACACTGGCAGTTGTCGACACACTATAAATGGGAGATGAAACCCTCACAGAGACGCTGAGGGCACCAAAAGATGGGATAAACACACTTGAAGGCAGATGGAGGGTCGTTGCAGGGATTTCAATTCTTTGCTCTGGAATGGTGATGACTGGAAGGTCAAAGTTGGAAATCTGGCGTGTGATGTAATCTAGGCTGCTGGTTTGCCCTGCGATGGTCACTGATTTTGGTAGAGTAAAAGGTAAGACTGTGATTTCATATTGTGGAATCTTAAATGAAAGAAATGATGTTTTTCCCCGCAGGCACTCTGTGTTAATGTCATAACCGGGCACTGACAGTACTGGCAGGCCAGGCAGCATGATTTCAAAGGCCTCTGTGCTGATCACCTTCGGGACGCTGAGGTTCTTAGGATCGAGTGTGAAGGGCTCCACATGCAGTGTTGTGAATGGTAAGTTAAAGGCAGGAAATGAGATTGTAGGGGGAAGTGTGAGATGATCCGGGACGTCAGGGTTTTCCAGTCGCTTGTCTATGTTCCTTATGGAGCTTGGAATTCCTTTGAGCCATGAAGGCACTGCAATGCTGATCTCAGGGACGCTAAAAGTGACACCATTTTTCAAAAGTTTAAATGGTATTCCATATTCATGGCCATCTATGCTCTTTGTGTACACAATACTGGTAGAGACATTGAGGAATTGTAACTTCTTCATACTGGTGACCTGATCAAACCGGAGCACATCCCAGAGGGTATTCTGATAAATAGGAATCTTAACTGTCTTCAAAAAAGCGAGGGGACCTTCTGTCGATCCAGCCAAATCCAAGCGCACCGCTGATTCATCATTGGACAGGAGTAAATCATGAGCATGAACGAAAGATGCTAGCTGTTCCTTAACTCTCCAGGTGAGAGACTGCTTCTCTGAGCTGATGGCCAGGTCAATGCTCTGAATGAGTTGAGCATCACCCAAACTACTCGGCTGGCTCGCTTCGAGGTTTAGTTTGGTCTTGAAGGTCGTTAAAGGAATAAAGTCCAGTTCTCCTTTAGCGACATGTTTTCCATTTGTTGTAAAAAATGCCAAATCAACATTGTTGGTGCTCATGCATTCAGCTGTTGCAAAAATTCTCTGCAAGGAAACTGCCAGAGCTAACTCCTTATTCAAGTCAAACAGGAAGATGTTGTTGGAGTTTCGTTTTTGTTTCTCTTGTTTGTCGAGGTTTGAGTTTAAGACAGTCTTGACAGTTGAACGCAGGCTGTTGGCAGTGAAGTAGAAACTAGCTTTATTCTCTAGATCTCCAGCAAAGTTACAGCCATTCACCATCGTGATGTCTGTCTTCCCCTGGGTGGAGGTCTCCAGAGACACATAAGAAGAAAGTGCTTCCAGTTCCCAGTTCATGTCAAAGTTTCCTGCAGCCTCGATCAGAGGAATGCTAAAAATGTACTTTAGTTTTTTCTTGGATGAGAGAATTGGCTTCGTCTTGGTGTTTCCGATGAGCTCTTGATTCATCTCCACGTTAAGGAAGGGTAGCTTGATCTTTGCAGTGTTGGTTACAGATGCTTCCATGCCCCTTTTGTTGAGGTTGACAGCACATTCGTGGTTCGCATTGATGTTGTCGTGCTCCAGAGACAAAGCTGAGGCCACTTTTATTCCTCTCGTCCTCGTCAAACTGGAGGTGCCGTCTATTTTTATATTCAAAATGTCAAACGGTGACGTTGAAGAGGTGCCAAAACGAGCAACAATGTCAGACTGATTGTAAAGGCCTGCGCTGGCAATAAACGAAATCGCAGCGGATTTGAAGGAGAAATCAAATGTCATGTTACCCATAGCTGGGATCGCTATGTTGTTCTGCATGGGTGGCAGTCTAAAAGTGGGCAAGGTTACTTCACTTAACGTTTCTGGAAGATAAATGACAGGAAACCTCAATGATGGCAGCACGAGAGTATAGGATGGCACAGAGAACCCAAGAGCTGGGACTTTAAAGCTTGGGGTTCTGACCTCTTCGGGAATGAAATAGCTAAAGGCCGGCATCTCGGCTCTGAAAGGTGAAACCTGTATATCCAGTACTGGTATTTTATATCCAGAGACTCTGAAGATCCTAGGTGGCAGGCTAGATATGTCAATTCTGTGTTTGATGTACTGTGACCTTGCTTGGTGGTATGAATTTTTTAAAAATGCCACCACTTTGTCCCGAAATTCTTCAAACTGAGTCTGGAGGATGGTGGCTTTGTCGCTGATTGCACCGTAGATCGGTGTAAGGTACAGTTCAAAGCTGTGGGTGTCCAGGTTCTTGTAATAGTGAAGCTTCAAGTTCATGTCAAATGATTGCTGAGGTGTGGTGAGCAAGGTTTGGAATCCAGCATTTTCCCACAGCGGAAATTCTCTGACTTCCGGGGTTTTAATCTGGAAATAAGGTACGGTCATTTCTGGGATAGAGAGCGGAATCGTCAAAAATTCCAGGTTAGCCTCTCCGTTTGCTGAAGAGTGGAAGAAGATGTCCATTTCAGTGTTTTCACCTGTGATGTTGTGACTGTACTTGTACTGATTGAATCTTGCCAAAGCAAAGCAGAACACGTGTTGTTTCACAGAGTTTAATGCAACACCACAGTCATGCTGCAGATCCACCTTTCCAGTCAGTTTCAAGGGAAAGAAAACCTTTGAGTTTACTTTATTCTTAACATCAAAGGCCACTTCAAATGGATGGATTGTGAACGCCAGCGAGTTGGACATGGATCCAGTCAGTTTTCCGTTGAATTCAACATCGTGATAGGCTGTGAGTGCAACCTTCAGGTTCCCGACATCAGCCACTCCATCTAAAACCAAAACACTCTTTTTCACAGATGGAATTTCAGTTTCACATTTTGCGTCAATGCTAATCTGGTTTAAGAGCACTGATTCAGCTGTCAGCGTATGCTTGGCTTTTAAGGCCTCACAGATAGTTTCTCCAACAAATGTTAACTTTGCGGTGCTGAAATTTACATCAAACTCCATATTGCTTTTGTGAGTACCTTCATCAGCGTAGTCATAAATCGACCACTTTCCATTTCCAGTACTCTCCCCAGTCACAGTAACTCTGCCAGATTCTACAGTGGCCGCTATATTCTGTCTCACTGATGCCTGACTTGAAGTTTCATGTGATGGGATATTCAAGCTGTGGTTGTAGGCTGTGGCTACGGCTGCATGGATTCCACTCTTTAAAGTAAGGTCCATTTTATTGACCAAGTCTGCTGTGTACATTTGGGTTGTGGCTCTGCTGATAGTCTTGGCAGAAGCCTCAGCAGAGGTGCCGGTGAGTGTCAGGGATCCTTCATGGTCAATGGCAAAGGCCATGTGCGCAGCCTTCAGCGTTTCTGTGAATTGCAGCTTCTTCATTCTGGGAGCCTCCAGCTGAGCCGTGGCTTCAAACGTATACTCCAGCGGCTTGAAGCGCGACTTGCCACGAGAAGCAACGGTGGCTGTAAACTGTGGGTTTTTTGGTGTGGATGTTGAGTTTTCAATTTTCCCTGTTGTAACGAGAGTCAGGTCTTCCGAGTACACCCTAAATTCTCCATGGAGTTTTCCAAAACGTGGGACACAAATGTCACTGGGAATCCTGGGATAAGTGATCTCTGGAACTGGGTGTGTTAAGACGTCAAAGCCACTCCATTGTAACTTGGGAATGTTGATTGCTGGAAATGTTATTTCTGATAGAGTTATTTCTGGGAAGGTGAGATCGGGCAGTTCAGACAGGTAGAGAACTTTCAGATCACCAAAGATTTCCTCTGGGTCAGGTGTTTGGATCTCAAAGTCTCTGATTTCATCTATCAGAGCAATGATCCTAGCTTTGATCTCATCGACATCTATCGTGAAGCCAGGGATGGTGTATGAGTTGAGGATGGTGAACTGAGGGAGTGAAATTTGAGCTGGGATGCTGACGTCCTGCAGATTCTTCATGTCCATTGTAAATCCTTGAATAACAAGATCAGTGAGAGGTACTGTAAAAGTAGGAACTTCAATCTTACCTCTTTTCAGTAAACTCAGAAGTTCATCTACAGCCTGCTTTGTATGGTCAGTGAACTCATTGTCCTTTGCTGTTTTTACACTCTGCTCAATTACTTGGTTAAACTTTGCAGACATTAATTCAACAATATTTCTGTAGGACTCACTCGCTCTTTCGAGGAATAAATACAGTTCGCCTCTAACGTCCATGTCAACAATTCTCTCCCTTGCATCCTCAAGGATATCCTGCACCTTCAGTTTGATGTCGTTGTAAAATGTAGTATCGATCACATTTTTTAGTCTTTTTACAGCATCAGCCACTTTTGTGTTTTTTAGTTCATCCAAATACGTAAAAATGGAAGTTTGGATCTCTCTGAAAAAGGCCCTAACAGCCTCGATTTTTTTCACCAGCTCATATATTTTAATCTGCTCGTTGATGTAGTTTGTTAGTTCAGCAATCTTCTTGTTAGCGTCTTCAACGAAGGCACCGTACTGAAATGTCCTCATTGATTTAAGAGTCGAAGAAATATATTCATTAAGGTCATCGATGCTCTTCTTAAAGTCGATTGCTCTGAGCTGATTTGTCACACTGGACAGAAATTGCATTATTTTATCATAAATATATTCAAATTTGACAGTCTTCAAAGCTTCTATCATTGACCGCACAGTCTTTTCAATTTTAAATTGCTCGACCAGAATCACCACCTGATCCATCAGCTGTTTGAATATATCATCAATGTCGTATTTTAAAATAAGATCCCTGATGTAGAAATACACTTCATTGATTTTGTTGGGGATTTCATATTCATCAATCCAGTTGACGATAACATCATGCATAGACTCCATCACTTTTGCTATCTCTGAAGGTGGGATATTATAAGATAACTGCTCAACATACGCAGCCCAGTCAATTGAAAGGAGATACTCCTTCAGATCCTCAAAAATCGACTTGACGTTAAAATCCTCAATGACTCGTTTCAGTTCTGATAGTTTGGCTTTAATCGTCTCCAAGATTTCATATTTGGAGTCTAGTTCCTGCAGAAACATGGCACCGCTTATCCGGAGTTTCTGGAAATTGATCTGTTTGACAATGTCCTCAATGATATCAAGGACTCTGAGAAATGACTGCTTAATTTTATATTGGTCATCAAAGGCCCACAAATGATTTCCGACATCAGAAAGAACATATGTTATCTGGGCTTCAAAACGTCCACCCTTGACATACTCTTCAATGGAAAAAACAAACTTTTGAATTTTGGTGATGATGTCCGTTACTGTAGTTTCTAAATTCTTCCTCAGATTCTTCAAAGCAAGCTCCAAGTCATTCATCATGACAGCAGAGGCACCGATCCAATCATCAAGTTTCACTTTCACTTGACTTACTTTGTTCTCCAAGTCTAGCACTTGCATGAAGTTACTCACTTGTGTTGGTAGCCGTTCTAGCGTTTCTCTAAAGTTGCTGATGAGGCCATCGATATCTACGTCACAGATGACCTGCTGCAGTGACTCTAATGTTTGTACAAGTGTGTTTTTGAGCTGCTCAAAAGCTGCAGGAAAGCTCTCGATGAGTGGAATCTCAATGATATGACAGTCACTGTTCTTATCATACTGCAGGAAACCAGACATGTTGAATTTTGCATTTTCTCGTAAATCTTTTAACATTATTGCCGAAAACTCCAATTCAGCTTTCTCTGGATTGTTGGAAATACTGATCACCTGGTTGTAAGCACGGTCGTTTAGTTTAGACTTTACCTCCCAAGATAATAATTGATCACTTGGGGTCAGGAAACCTTCAAATATGTTCTCTAAACTAGCAGAGGACTCCACACTTGGAAGCTTATGAGCTGTTGATATGCTGCTTTTATGTGCAAATGAAAGAGCTAGGGTCTCAGCTTTCAGCAACAGCTGGCTGTACATGTCGGTGTGCTGCCCACGTAGATTAATTTCTCCTGCAGCGTTGAAACCAGCATCCACAGTGAGGCTGAAAGGCAGCACCGTGGTGTGAACGCTGCTGTTAAAGCGCACAGGTGCAGAGTTTACCTGTGCCTCACAGTCTGATGTTGAAGATAGTCCAGCAAATTCCAGTTCACAGCTGTGACTGAGCTGGGCGTCCATCACCTTTCCAGATGTGCTGTATTTCATGGTCCCAGCCATAGGTGAGTCATAGGTGAGTTCATAGGTATGTTTGACGCTATGTTGTTCTCTGTAAGCTCCAGTCATGCTTCCACGGAGATCCACCTTAACTGGCTCGAGCCTTACGTGACCCTCGTGGTTCAAAGCGACGTCATAAAACCTGAGGTCATTTCTCATACTGAATCCCATAACAAATGGCTTCAGATCAAGCTTGGTGTCTTGCTTGTAGTAAATATCCTCACAGATGAAGTTGTTTGACTTGGAGCGGAGGCTGAGAGTCCACAGAGTGAGGGTGAGTGTGTGGCTGTTTTCTGTTTTCATCTGTCTGAGTGTTCCCTTTGTGTTTCCAGTAAAACTCAGAGCTCTTCTGTCCAGTATCATTTTCACGCTGCTTAATGTCGTTGCGTCGTACGCATATCCCTTCAGGTCACCGTACAGAGAGGCTTTAGCAGCTGTGACTTCACCCTTGATTTTCAGCTCACCTCTGCTCTCGTCACCCATCGCTTTTGTAGTGGAGGACAGGGATGCTCCACCGCTATCTATCGCACATTTGAAGACATTCTCCACTGTCACAGGACTGCACTGTATGCTGTTTGTGCCAACTGTGGTCAGACCATTTTTTCCAGCTGTTACAGAAGCCTTATGCCAGACACGCCCTGTTTCAAAGGTGAAGGAACCCTCAGAGTTTACCTGAAGCCCATTTGAATCCAGAGATCCTGATATCAGGGAGTATACCCTGTTTTTGTCGTCATATGCCTGGGATTCAATTGTGAAAAGGGCCATTTGGTTGGACACTCCAAACTCAACTTGGTTACTTAATGATTCCCCCATGGCTTTGGCCAAGGCGCTGCACTTCAGGGTCAGTTGAGCATCCTTATATCTGAGTTCTGCTAAATGCTGGAGCATGTCCCTCTGAGCGCTCGTTTGGGACATGATGTTTAACTCTGAGTTTTTATAGACTCCACGGACTGTGTTCTGAACTTGTAGGACTGGTGAGTCAAACTGCAGGGTGGATTCTCCTCTTCCTTCTCGATCTAGTGGGCGTAGGTTGTAGCTGTGAAGGTAGGAAGCGTTGGTTTGGAATGAGCCAATTTTGAGGAGTCCGTTGACGGTGCCATCTCCTGAGACTTCATCTGAATTTAGGGAGGAAGTCACATGAGCAGAGTAGTAGAGGGTGGCTTGCAAGCCTAAAGGACTAGAAGCTTCCATCTTGTAATTGGCTCTTGCCTTGAGTTTGTCTGTCACCCTTAATGTTTCTAAGACGCTGACGCTTGTGTCGATGAGGCTATGACTGAAGGAGCTATTCAGAAGATACTTGAGATTATCATCGGCTCTTCCCGACATCATCCCGGCCCCTTAAAACAGACATAAATGATACTATATTAGTATGCAAACATGGAAGCATGACATTTTACCTGCTTTAAGACAAAATGTTGGTAAGTGAAAACTCTTGCTGTAACTGTACGCACTGCACCATCGGGGCTTTCCAGGAGCTGATTGAGAGGTGTTGATCTTACTGAAGCACTGTTGCTGCACTTGCAGTTTGTTTTGGACAGCAACCCAAATGTGCATTTATCAGTACTGTTGCTTACCACGGCAACTGAACCAGTAAAAGGAAATGAATCTGCTCCAAACCAGCAACAGAAATATCACAGTACATGGAAGTTTTCAGAGGACCCCATCAGTTCGATCTCTCTTTGCCGTACAACCAACATAGAGTCTAACTCAAACTGATCTTAACAAAGACCAACTTAACAGTAATGATGAAGCTCTGGCTGACAGGCGCATGAGCCTACCACACGTGCTGATTTAAATACTTCATGAGCACAGAGCTCATTGTTAACCAGCCTCGATCTTATCCTGTCAGATTTCATAAAGTCTTAAGGGACTTGATATAAGAATACATTTTTACCTTCAAGCTTGTATGACAACAGGCTGAAAGGTGACTGGGCCACGGCCCTGAACTGTGCAGTGTAGCTGGGGATATTGGCGGTGTTGTTACCCCCAGAGATCGAGCCTTCCCAGCTGTAGAAGTTGCTGCTGATCTTTGTGGATGCTTCAGCCAGACCGAGAAGGGGGAGAGACAAATCCAGAGATGGCGGTATGGTGAACCGTGGGAGCTGATAGGCCCTGGGTGGAATGTATAGACCTATCTGTGGTAAATCTATGAGGGGCACTGACAGGGAGTTTGGTACGTTCAGCTCTTCTGACTTTTTGCCTCCAAGTGGAAGAGGAAGTGAGATGGCCATCTTACCCTTGTTGAACTGGTACCGGAACAAAGTGTCGCTGTTGAGGTAAAATGAAAGGTGAACACTGAAGCACTGTAGAACAGGTGGAGCCCATTCATATCTGAAAGCTGATTTCTTAAACACTTACGACTGCAGGAACAGTTTTTCAGGCAAAGCTGGCAGAGTGAGATCAGAGAGGCTTCTCTTACTTCGCAGTTTTGCGAGAGCGGGGATGCGCACCGTCAGTTTGTCCAGCCATATGTTACCCGCCTTCAGAGTGACACGAAGACGGATTAGATCTCACTGTAAAGCTGTAAAACTCACCTGTAAAAGCTGCGTAACACTCTGAACCCAATGTTTTATGACACCTCGATTCCTTTGGTGATGATGTGACGCAGTTTCATGTCTGTCTTCGCCACCCTCTGGTCCAGGATCTCATCAATGAGCTGTTGAAGCTGCCTGCAATGTTCCTCCACATTAGGGATAATTTTCTGTGTCTCTGAATTCAGGTCTGATTTCAGTTCCACCTCAAACTTCTCATTATCTGGAAAGAAAATAAAAAAAACCCTGAAATGACTGAATCCATGCAGCTGTCCCCTGTATTGATGATAGGAGGCACAGTTACCATATTTTAGGGAAGCTTTTTGCTGGTAGGATATCTCAGAGAGGTGCATGGTGGTCTCCAGGTCCATGACCACATCTTCACCTTTCTTTAAGTTTGCAGTGAGAGATGCATCGGCTTTCAGAGAAGGAACGACCATCTGGAGTTGCAGCATGCCATCCTTCATCATGCTAAGCCTGCATTTAAAACAAAGACATGTATTGTCGCCTGTCCCATCCACTCGGCACAACCGAAACCTCAGAAAAGACCCAAGGCTCGTTTGACAAACTCTATACCTGGCACGTCCAACAAGCGTCAGCTGTGGGATGTTCTTGTTGGTGATATCGACGGTGATGCCCCTCATCTTCTTCCTCTCACCACCGCTCTCAGTTAAAACCAGTTTGACTCCGGCTTCCACGTCACAGTCAGGAATGACAACCTCAGCAGAGACGGTGTTTTTTAAGCGATTGTATTTCAGAGCTGCCGAGGCCTCCGATGAATCATCGCCTGTTAAGATAAAAATTAAAGTCATTAGCCAGCGGTTAGTTGCAGGGAGCAACAGTTGGACTTTGTATCCAAGAGAATACATGCGTCAGCAAAAATGTGCCCCAATTTTTATGAATTCATTCACTGATGCATTCTGGACCATTACACCTAAAGGACCCTCCAAAATCCCTGACTGCAGTTTAAAGAAAACAGGGAATTAAAGACAGATATGAGCCAAAGTAAACACAGCGCCCTTTGTATGAGCCAGTTTTGTCAGAATGACTCGTATTTGTTGATGATTTGATAAACCATCATGCTGGGAGAGAAGATGTTGGCAACTGTGACACAGTTTAGCACCTTGAGTCTGTTGCTGCCAAGCCAGGCTGCTGGAACAATTGATGGTTTGGGTTTTGTATGAATTTACCTTTATTATTTTTTTGTCTAACCTTATGCATCCTTCTCAGTCTTATGAACTGAGCTTGCACACAAACACGTTCAGACATCATATTTAATAGTCTTACCTTCTGCCTTCAGGGTTAATTTCAGCGTTTCCACCTTATGGCGCCCTCGTTTGCCCTCTCTGACCGTTTCATCGGTGATGGTGGCAGTGTACTCTGAAACTGTTCCTATTGGCTGGATTTCAACTGCAAACCTGAAAGAACAAACTCCCATTATTCCAGGATTTGTTAGCTGTGTGGTAAAAAGCAGGATTAGATTCACTGAAATGTCCACAGATCACTTTGCGCGTTAGATCTCAAAGTCAAATCACAAAGGATCAACTCAAATGACCTGATCTACCTGTCTTCTTACCTGGTTTCTCCGGTTAGGGGGGAACATGGTGCTTGATCAACAGAGGTAGGATTGGAGTAATGCACTACTGTGCAGAGCTTCAGACCACTGAACAGGGGCTGGCAATCGACTGAGTCAGTCCGGTCTTCCGCCTTGCATGGTCCTATCTTTGTTTGACTAGATGACAGAGACAGCACCTTGGTGCTGCATTTCAGAAAGAAAGTCGAGCGAGGTGAGTGAAGACAACACGACTCTATCAAACAGAGAAAGACTGTGGGTCACTGACCTCACGCTGAACAGCTGAGTGTTTGACTGAGGAGCAGGGATGGACAGTTTGACCTGCCTTTGGCTAACTGTAACTTTAGCATTAAGGGAACTTTCATGGTACATGTTTGTGTGCATCTGAATCCCGGCGTCCACGTAGTCTGGGATGTGCACGCCCATCTGGGTGATGAACTCCAGTCCAACTGAAGGCATGAAGGACAACTCAGTCTGCAAAGACACTGAGCAGCTGTAACACAGGGATTCATGACTTGTAATGTGATGAAGAGCAGCTAACATACCTCTGCCGAGGGCGTCAGGCCTCCTCTGACACCTGGTGCAAACACACCAGCCAGTGAGAACTTGAGAGGGAAGCCAGATGCGGTGGGTAGAGCAAAGGCATTCTCCATGAAGATGTAGTGGGCAAAGACTTCATTGTCAGTCCTGGATATCAGTTCAGAGAACACCTTTTGGAAAGAAAACAGGAGAAAACAAACATGATGGGACAGTCCACTATCACATCTGGATCTTCTAAAAGCACCACAAAGGTTGCTCCAGAGGTTCAAACCTAACCGAGTAGTTTTTAGATCCTAAACTTAAGCAGCAAATAAAAATAAAAAGTGAAACAAAACTAATGAACTGAATCATCTGTGATTCCCTCCTGATATTATGAACTGTTATGTTCTGATGTCACCATGCTGTCTGCATCGAGGCACCAATGCACACTGATGCTGTGTGCCACTTCTTGCCATGATTGACACCCCAGCCGGTCAGGAGACAGTAAATCTCACCTGGGCAGGTAGTACCCTGATGAAGACATGGTAGTACATGAACAGAGTCTCAAACATTTTCCTCATCTCGCCGGTCTTCAGATATCCAATCTCATTCCCCAAAAGTCGAAGGTAGGCGGTGGCTTCAGGTGCTGGAGAGGAGCTCACATCGTTCACAAGTCTCTGGATGCTGTCTGCGATGTCCTTCAGAAAGTCTTCTGGGATCTGAGAGCACAGGACCAGTCTGTGTTTCAGCATGTGACAAAACATTTATTCATGTGGTAAAAACGTGTATGCAAAGAACCTTTCACCTGTCTCTTTGTTCTGTCTCGTTGAGGTGCTATTCTGTCCAAAATGGCTTTGAGGATTGGGGCTTTGTCCTGTGCCAAGTACATGAGTCTGGAGATGGATCCAGGGACAAAACCTCTCTCCCCAAAAAGAGCATCAATCGTCGGTTTGAATCCCGTTCCTTCAACGCTGACCTTAAAAGGGAGATTTTAAATGTTTGGACCTTGACAGAAAACTGATTTTTGTACTGCAGATTAAAATATGTCACTGAAATAATACCTCAAAGATGTCGTAGCTGTAGTCAAACACCTTCAGCGTGGTCTCCAGCATCATCTCCTTGGGTAAGGTGTCGCTTCCATCAAAGACGATGTTGCTCTGGATTGATCCCAATGAAGAGTCCAGCTTGTAGTTGCGGGACATGCCATCAAAGACGGCGCCTGTGGGTGACAGCTGGCCATTCAGGGCCAACTCAATGTAGTCCCTGAGTCTTTAGAAAGGATAATAAATGATATTTAATAGTGTTTAATAATATAATGCAGAATCAGCAGTGCGTTTTTTTTTTTTCAGTCGTGTACAGATCCCCTGCAGGTGCCCTCCTCTTGTTTCTGTGGCTTCTATCAGTCCAGAGTAATCACATATACAGACTATACATGAGACATCTAGTGGCCAGGTGAAGAAGTGCATGTACAATCCGGGGTGATATGAGCATATTTTAAACCAAAGCTTCTTTCTCTGCTTTAACTTAATCAAGTCCTTCAGCTGTGAAAACCTAACGAGGGCCTTAACGAGGTAAGACGACGGGAAAGAGCAGGGAAGCATGGATGGATGGTTTCTGTCCTTTCTTCACTTTCCACGCTGATATTTGACCAATACCATCTTTGCTCATTGCACATGTCAACCTCAGCTTCAGTTTATTTCTTATTTTTAAAGTCTGCTGCAGTACTGTTGGTCAGAAAACTTCCGGTTATTTTTTACTTCATTTTGATCTCAACCAGCTAAAGATATGTGGCTGCTCAGCGAGTTTCTGACTTTGTCTATCTGTAGTTTTGGTATTTAATTAATTTAATGTCATCATATAATAACATAAATGTGTGAATGTGCTGGAAACACGAATAAAATAGGAGGATGAGTTCAATGTGTAGGTAATACTGTTCAAATCTGAGATTCTTTATAACAGGAGGATGTAGCCACTGTAGCATCAAACAAGCTACAGGGTTTCTATCACTGCCCTGTAACGCTCAGACCATCATCATCTTTAACCCCGTCACATCCTGTCTTTGCCCTCAGAGTCAAACACTGTTTGATGTCCCGATGTTTAAAAACCTCAACTGAACATTCTGGATTTTTCCACCAAACCAGGCGTGACAAGCAAACAATGAACCTGACATAAAACCAAAGACAGCAGACGCTCCAGGTGCTAGTAACAAAGTACCCCCGCCCTGAATCATGACCTTCATGTTTTCTTCAATCAGACCTGAAACCAGAGGCGGAGCCCATAAACTCATCAGGAAAAAGTTCATTGAGCTCAGAGATGACCATCCACCTCATTTTCTCACAGACTTCTATACAATCAGATTTCAGAGGAGTCGCCCACTGCAGGACATTCCTGGTCATTCAGAACTGGGTTCATGGATGATTACTCACTGCTGTATTTGTGGCTCGTCAGAGTTCCGGATGTTGTTCAGGTAAGAGACCACGAAGCTCCTGAGCTGATCATCCCTGATGTTCTCCAAACTGCTGAGGATGTCTCTGGCAGTCGCTTGGTCTGGGCCCTTCATGAGAATCAGGAAAGCTACTAAACGCTTTTCTACGGGGCTCTGATCATCCCGGTACACCTCCACGAACACATCTCTGACCTGTGGCCAACCAAACGGTGAGTGACACACGAATATGATCACGTCTATAATGAAAATTTTCAGAGAAAGTATCTGCTCATTTTGAATTTGATTCCAGCCTCACTTTTGAAATGTTCAGGAGATTGTCTATGGGTACCTGCTGTGCAGGTGTCTGAAATGAGGAGCCGGACTGCCGTGAACTGAAAGAGTGTTTTGTGTTTGTGTCTCCAGATGATTCAGTGGTCATGACTCTACTCAGGTCAGTTATGGAGCTCAGTGAGGTTCAATCATCGTGCAGATGTGCCAGTTATCCCTGCATGTTCACTAATGCCCCCCGACATACTAGCAGAGATTCACCAAAATCCAACAATATCCACCAACGTCCTAAAACATCCATTAATATCCACCAGGATCCACCAACGTCCACCAACGTCCACCACATCCATTAACATCCACCAACATCCAGCAACATCCATCAAAATCCACCAACATCCATCAACATCCCGTAACATCCACCAACATCCACCAGCATCCATCAACATCCACCAACATCCAGTAACGTCGATCAACATCCATTAACATCCACCAACATCCAACAATGTCCATCAACATCCACCAAAATCCAGCAACATCCATCAGTATTCAACAACATCGATCAACATCCACCAACATCCACCAGCATCCATTAATGTCCACCAGCATCCACCAACATCTAGTACCGTCCACCAACGTCCACCACATCCATTAACATCCACCAACATCCACCAACATGCAGCAACATCCACCAGCATCCAGAAACATCCATCAGCATCCAACAACATCCACTAACATCCACCAACATCAATCAACATCCATTAACATTCACCAACATCCATCAACATCCACCTACATCCAGTAACA
>VUQG01030129.1:0-13947 GCA_015106755.1 Etia nguti | reverse complement strand
TTTATCGAGTGGAAAAAGTTAGCATTCATCCTCCAGCTTCACTGTGTTTATGTTATGCTAACATAGCTGTGTCGCTAGCTATCACGTAGCACATCATTATATACCAGCTCGTCCAACTTCAGTAACCCTACAAAAGTCACTACTGTTTAGTTTTCTGTCTTCATTTATGTTGGAAGTGATAGCAGAGCTGTACGTTTTAATCTTTTCAGAAATCTCTCAGTCAGAACATGGTGTATCATGTTTAGGTGGGAACTAGCGAGCTAACTTCCTGCTAACTTCTAACTCTGTTAAATTTAATAAATTCTATTTTCATGGATGCCTGGATGTTAAACTTAATTGTTACACCTGGTAAAGCAGCAACACTGATCATTTTATTAAAGATGAAAAAATTTAGACAGTTTTTAACTCTCAGTGATGCTGCAATGTTCGTTTGACTTTTGGGACCTGAAGCGGACGGAGTTTTGGACCCAGATTACCCCGCGAGGCTCCTGACTACGGTAGCCGTAATGCTCCGACAATCCATCAAGCGGTGCGGCTTCGTAGCTTACCAAAGTTGTACTAAAATGTTTTTTGACAGATTTTTGAGCGCCGTGTACCAGATAAAATCGGTTCGAGGTCAGTAAGCACAACCAGAGTTCATACATAAGGCGCACCGGATTACAAGGTGCACTGTCGATTTTTGAGAGAATTGAAGGATTTTAAGTGCGCCTTATAGTGCGGAAAATACCGTAGGTGGTCTGCAGTGCAGGTTTGTTTGTTATGCCCTGGGCCAAAAAGCAACTATCACTCCTGAGAGAGGAGGTTATACCACTGTGATTACAGTGATAGTGGTGCGATGGAGATGCACTTTACCAAGCTTCTATTAACCGTCTTCTACTGCCAACAGCAGAAAATGCTGAAAGACCCCTCCACCCTCACTACACTACCCCAAACATTACCCCACTCTCTTCACTCTCTTCAGCCTCCACACCCATATAAAATGAGTAATGTGTGCAACACGCACAGCCAGTGGAAGAATATATTCTCTCCCCAGCCTGGGTGGCAGTGATGAATGTGTGGGACAAACTTGCTGCACAGTCACCCAGGCAGCTCCACATGCCCAAGAGAGTACAGAGAGCCAGATACACAGAGATAGTAAGAACAGGGCAGAGAGAGGAGTACTTGAAGCACTTTGATTTCTTTAATTCTAAGTGCATTCCAAGCTGACAGGATTGGGACATGGTGCCCCAAGACCACCTCTCCTTCTCTAGTCATAAAACACAGCTCTAAATCTGCAGGGCTTCTCTCTGTTGGATAAAAGTGCCCTGAGTGCATTCACTCACCCCCTCCTTCTCTCCTGACTTCTGACTCCACTGGTGCAGTACACCAGAAGAGATGGGTAGTAACAGTCAGTTTGTCTGTTAGTTTGATGGAGAGCCAACAAATAGTTTTGTCTGAGCCCACAGAGGCCTGAAGCGACCATCAGATGCCTATCAGTTAGAGACTATGACAAGTTAATGGCAACGGCTATTGTTTTTTGTGCATCTGCCTCTTCAAGGTTGTTTCCACCACCCACACTGTTACACTGGGCCTCTACTAATGTGGAACTGAGTGATAAACAGGAACATACTAACACCATCCAGCCATCATGGCTCTGTAATTAACAGGCCTGCTTTTATGCATAGTAATTCCAAGGTTGGTTTTGGGTGTCAGCGCCAGTTCCTCCTGAGAGTTTTGATGCAGAGACATTAGCAAATCTAAGGTACCTATTCAGTGCACAGCAGAGATTAATAACCTCTCTCCGTGGGCTGCTTTCCACTGCTTCACTTCATTGTTTTCTATGCAGAGGAGTGGAGTGATACACTCCTCCTGCTCCATGCCCACCTGCCTGCCTGGCTAAATTTGTAGCAAGCTTACTGACATGCCTCATACATACAGCGAGCTTTTGCACATCATTGTGCATTCCATGCAGCTTACAGGAATTGAAGAACAGACCAGTAAGAGACCAGTTTTTGCTGCCGCTGACATCTTTGTTTTTAGCCAAATAGGATAAACTCATCCACACTAACTGGTCTGTTTAGATGAGTGTGGTGACAATGGAGAGGTAAAGAAAATTAAGAATACTGAGATGCAAAACATTATTATTTAAAACATTTCATTCATTCAGATGACATAAAGTGGTTAATAGTTCTATAAATGTTAAGCCTTTTTACTGTATTTCACAAACAAGCTTATATGTTGTAACTAAAACCCGAGCCAATTTGAAAGAGCCAAAAAGCCATGAGCAGATAATCTCCATAAAAAATGTCATGTGCTAGAATAACCCTGTTCACCCTGGCTTAAATGATGAATAGGGTCGATCACAGGTGATCACAGGTCTTGAACTGGAAAGCCTCAGTGAACCGGAGGCGATTTGACAGGACATGAAACTATCAGTAATTTGTCCAAGGGTGGCTGTGTTGTTTGGGTTCTTCAGCAAGTAACACATAACAGAATATTGTGTTAATTGATCATCATTCAGTTTTCATCAACAGTAAAAAAGAAGCATGCTAACTTTCTATAAATTAAAATCATATAAAAATATTATAGTGTTAAACATTAGATTAACAGTAATATGCTCTCTCAAACAGAAGCTTTTTACTAAGATGTACAGAGGTATATAAAGGCTTCTATCTGCCAATTTATAGTAAACGCAAAATCATTGCTTTCAAATGTTTAGTTGGTCACCTCTACTCCCAATTCAGTATTTTCTTCAGTAGATGCTTTCATCGAAATGACATTTGGGAGAGTTTGCAGCAGTCTAGTCAGCAGGGCCATTGATAATGTGTTCGTTCGGCTGTTGGTTTCAGGACACTGAGAAATGTTATAGTGCAGGAGATGCTGGGCAATGTGAGGACAGCACTGATAACTCCATTCTAGAGTTTTCGCCCTTGGGTTAATAGAAGTGAGTTGAAAAAAATATGTCCACTAACCCTATTTCTGTGTCAGTCGCAGCCGAGTGCTCCCAGAGTACTCTCACATATTTTCTTGTTAAAATATGTTGAGGTCCAGATGAAGAAGTTGCTGCTGGGTGATTTATTGCAGACCTTGCTTTTTCTGACCGGTTACATCTCATTCCATCTTCTTTTATGCAAAGGACCCACTCTTAATTTATAATGACCACCTACACATGTACTAATGCTGCTTAATCACAACTGGGGAGCTTCATAAACACGGTATTCATCTGGCCTAATTTGCCATGCTGCCTGTGCATTATATAAAGAACAAAAGGAGGAGGTGGGAGAGCAGACAGATATAGAGATTACTGGGTAAAAGCCATCAGGTTCTGCTCGAGAATGTCAAACCATATCTCCAGCACAACAGTCCTCAAATGTTCCCTTTAAAGTGGACTGGTACTTAAATGGAATGGTCCCACTAAAGAAGAAAAGGGTCAAACTAATTTCCCCGCTGTACACACTATAATAGTTTTTAGAACTTGCATATTGATTATGCGATCAACACTGAATATTGTACAACTGCAAAAAGGTTTCCACAGGACTCTTTGCATAATGTGAAAAACAAAGGACACTGTTGCTGCGTCTGCACTCAGGTGTGTGCTAGCCCAGGAAATTCAGCCCAAGCCAGAGGTCAACGGTCAGAGAAATTGCAAAAACAGGTTTACAAAGTTGCAGCTAAATGAACTGCTTCTGGAATAATGTTCAGAGGACAGGTGAGGAGGGGAGATGTTTGGCCACAAATCACAATTGTCCATCACAAAGTATTCGAGAGAAAAGGACATCTGCCCGACAGCTAAAGCTTGGCTAAAATTGGGTCATGAAACAGCAGAATGATCCCAAGCACAACAGCAAATCTACAATTTGGCTGAAAAAAAAGAGTTACACAGAGGCTAGCTAGCCTAGCCAGTATACAATGCTGTTATAGAGCTGGTTTATCACTTTAAAATGACAACACATAATTTACCGTGGTCATGTGTTCATTACAGTGGATGCACAGATGTTAATACACACTAATCATATACGATGCTGTGCTTTAAAACCCACCTCAGCCAATCTGTCATCAGTTCAACACTTCCAGTGGCATTTATCCACTGTGAGATGAATTTCCACAGATGTGGTTATTTTGACAAATGGAATTACATACAAAATAAACATGGAGACACTTGCAGTTGTTAAAGTCCAGACCTCAACTCAGTTGAAACTGTGGCAGGACCTGCTGAATCACGGAGTTTTGAATAAAACTGCATAGAGCCACGTGAAAACTTTAACACAACTGTTTATGTTTCCTTCCTGCCAACAATAACCAGGTGTTCTAATTCTTACCACAGAGAAATTACTCTCAGACAGTGGTTCAGTGAAATGAAAGTGAATTATGTAATAACTGTAAAAGGTATCAATATAACTGTGTTTGTCATTATAGAGCAGTTACACTATACTGATGCATTTGCTTTTTGATATAAAAGCTACCAAAGGAATTTCCAGTCAAATGCACAATTTGTTGGCATATTTTCTACTGAAATGTAAAAAAAATAAAATTGAATATCCAGTTTAGTGAATGGAAAGGTGCTTCATAAGTGCTATGCTACACAAGGTGAGCAGCAGTGCTTGCTACTACAAGAGTCACTCAGTCTATGACACCAAACTCATACCATGCTTTTATCTGTGCCTAATGGGTAAATGTATGTTCAGAGTTCAGAACTTTGTCCAGGGATACTTTGACACGTGAACTGAAGGAGCCACGGATCTTATTTTGTGGAGTGACCTTTTACACTTTACATCATGCGTCTTACTGCTAACCATACACACAATAGTATCTATGTATAGTATAGTAATACTATAGTCATTACCCTCATAATCGTAAATTCCTAATACAGGGCAGTCTTGGGTATTTTTAATTATTATTTCAAATACCAGAGCCTCGTGATTCAAAGATGTAAGCCACTTTAAGTTTGAAAGTTTCATATTACGTGGAATATTTAAGAACCCAACAGTAGATCATGATGCTGTCAATATGGGGCCCCACAATTAAAACGTAGTGGTTGCCTTAAGGTCTTTAAAGCATCTGTTTATCTGATGCTTTGATGTAATCTCTTTCCACTAATGACAAACAAATGTGCAGTTAATTGAAGTGCCACACAATTGGCCTGGGGGTCTCAGGAGCCCTTTATGGTCTGGGAAGTTAGAGAAGCGTTACAATCTTTCCATACATTAGATTTGTGCTTCATCTTTTCCTAAAACACATTAAAATGGTATATGTGTTATTCCTTATCATACTGTCTTTAGAACAGTTCATAAAACAAAAGTGAAACGCTAAATATTAGTTCAGATTATTTTTTTATCTAGTCTATTTAGTTGCTTTAGTAACCTCAGTAAAACATTTTTGTGCTCTGCCTGATTTTTGTAGATTCAGGTGCAAATGACTGAAAACACTTTTAGTATATTTGTTTAAAAGTTGTAAATAAAATAAAATGTAATCACATTCTGCATGAAAACTAATTCCTGATTTTAAAAAAATTCATTCAGTTCAATTAAAATAATACATTTCTTTTGTATTTTCGTGTCTACAGATATCCACGATGAGAACGGGTTAAAGCCAGTCATGGTTTACATCCATGGAGGATCCTACATGGAGGGAACTGGCAACATGATTGATGGCAGCATCCTGGCCAGCTATGGAAATGTCATTGTCATCACAATCAATTATCGGCTCGGAGTCCTCGGTGAGTTCACCGTTTTAATTGGGGTGTTTTAACTGGTTTGGAGAAGTGCTGATTGTGGCATAAGTGGTTTATTGATTTATTGATTGATTTGACTGTTTGGCTTCCCCTCTTTCATTAACTGGCTGGTTTCTTTTTCCAATTTTGTCAGTCCCCCATAATGCCAGGTTACGACGTGGTTTGCATTTTTTTCTGTATTTATCTCTGTTTAAAATACTTTTATATCAGTGCAGCCCAAGTTTCTTATTAGGACAATTACCCTTTTCTTTTTAAGATGAACTTCAGAAAGACGTGTTTCTCTGAAAGTATTTTTTCAAATTGTAACAACATTCTTTAATTTGGCATGAAAAAACCCTTTAATCTAGCTATCTCTTTGCGAGCCTTCAGGTTGTCAGAAGAAAATGTACAAATGAAGACAGATACAGCTTGTCTTTCCAGGGCCAGATTTAGACTGAGTCAAAGCAGCACTTTTTTGTCATTATAGTAATTATTTAGATTAAGTCATGATGCAAATGGACAAAGACTTAGGTGCTAAGGCAAGTGTTTGCTGGAGCAACTGTGTCAACATCAAAACAGCTTGCTGACTTAATGATAATGCTAATGATCAGGCATTATGATTTTTATGATTTTTCCTTTAGAAAACAATGATCTTAACATACATGCCTACCCAGCTTCCTCATGTATAGCATTTAACTGAGTAGTCCCACAAGTCAGATTCATTTACCAGCCAGGCTCACCCCTTAATGACCTGTTGCGCTAATTTAGTGACCAGGAAAATAAACCCAAAGGATCTGTTAAACCTGATAAAACAGATCAAATTAAGTTTTGAAAAAAATGTAATTTAGTGTGTGCTGTCAGTGCTGTTGTTTATTTCTCATGTGATGGCTGCACATCACAGCTCTCAAACGTTGAACTGGATCAATTTAAACATTTACGGGTACTGCCTAATGAAGACGATGTGGAAACCTTTTTATTTCTTGGCAGATAACATTGAAATTTGTTTGACTGACTATTCCAGGTATTCCTGGTGTGCATTCTGTCTTCGAGTAGCAGCATCGAGCAATTTATCAATGTTCTAAATCACCAAATTACATACATTCCTGTGAAAATGTGTCACATAGTTTCCAGCTTAGATGCTATGAACACCACCCCTGACATGAAACTCTGGGTTAATTTCACAACTTGATAACCAGCTTTGTGTGGCTGCTTCACCTGATCACCAATGTTAGGTTAAGTATGTTAAGTATGAGTATGTTGAACTTGCTTCGTAGTATAGGGCCCAGGTTAGGTCTGTAGCTTAAGTTACCATGGCGATTTACGCTAGTAAGAAGTGAAACTCTTTCATAGTACTGAAAACCCAGGGTTACCCCTGAAGTTACCTGGACAAGCCCAAATCCAGCTGGTAGTACAGGCCTGGAAGTCCCTGGAAATTGTTAGCGTAAGAGCAGCTACAAGTGCATTGGACAAACCATACATGATGAGCTCCCACAGGCTAGCATCTACTCATCAGATCAATGAGGTATAGAATGCAGCACTAAATAGTAAAAACAAGCACCAGTCTGGAGGCCAGTCTGAAACCAAGGAGGAAAGTGGCCAGAGTATTTAGCTATGTACCTAGCAAGTTGTTAAGACAATTTTGCATAATTTGCACACAAAATGTGCACAAAAATATCTCCCATGTAAAAGATGAATTATCTATGTAAACCTGTTACTGCAACCTGGCTGGCCTTTAGTTTCTCACAACCATCTGTGCTTCAGCTGTAGGTGTATAACTTGAAGTCAGATGGATTCTCTTGTGATCATGGCTTGCATGTAGAAAAGCTACAGGCAGCAGAAATAGACAATCGAATGTTTGCACATCAGGGAGCCACATATGAACCCCAGACAGACTGGTCTGTTAGGACCTTTGCTCTTTTCAGTGTCTCATATTGTTGTGTTTATTCTTGTGCTTGAAATTTTTAGGCAGAGCCCAATATGTTTTGACAAGAACCCTGTCTAACATGTTGTTAGAAAAACTTCTATGGGTCTTATTACTACAAAGGCTATAACATGGGGTTTCAATTATTAGCATATTGTTCTTTAATTTGTCACTCATCTGAGTGAAACTTGTCTTGACACCACTTGTTGTTCACTTCTGATGAAGCTGTTTTCAACAACCACCTTGTTATGCAGACACACACATATATATATAAAACACTTATCTCGGCGTTAAAATTCAAATTTCCTTCATCGTTGCTGTTTCCAGGTTTGAATTATAAGTGCGCTCCGTATGGTTTGTCTGCTGTTTGCATGAGGTTTGTTGTTTAGTCAAGTGAAGCCACAGTATATCCTTATGAACACTGCCGCTGCTCTGCTCTGCTGCACTGTGCCGTGCTTTGCTCTGCTTACCATTTGTTATAAGGCCGGGCTGTCTGCACCAGTCTCTATATTTAGTTTCCTGGGAGCCGGGGGGAAAAGGTGTTCTGGAAAAGTGTGCGCTGCAGAGAGGAAAAAAAGAGAAGAGGAGAGAGACAGAGAATGAGAAAAAGAGAGAGAGAATGCAGATGAAAAAAAACGATAAAGACAACTGATGAAGGAGAACAGTAGCACAAATGACAAAAAGACAATCAGAATGGCAACGTAGCCAGAAAGTTGATTCTGTTCAGCTTTCAGCAGAATCAGCTTTCTGGATGAACTGCATTATTGACCATGCATCGAGACATTCAAATACTAAAATTTTTATGTAACAAAGAAAGAAAAAAAGGAAAAAAATCACTCATCAATCTGGTGACTTAAGCATGATAGAGTGGCGTTATGACCAAACTGCTGACAGACCTCAGACATTTTAGAGTTTGGCTGGCTTGATTTTTAAGATTTCTATCATCATCCTGCTCTATTAAAAGGTGTGTTCCAATACAACTAAACTATTATCTGTTACATTTTATAGAAAGCAAAGTGACACAAAAGTCAAAGATTCAGTTCCATGAAAACCTTCATCTGATTTAAAATGCCTCAGCAAGCTTACTACCAAGAACTACTGAGAGAGTTTCTCCCAAACTGACTGACTGTTCATTTCAGTTTCAAATCCTTCACTTTAAACAAACCCCATCTATTTTTCAATTCAAAAAGTTTTGTTTTTATATAGTGCTAAATCGCAACAATAATCATCTCAAGGCACTTTATCTCTCAAGTTAAAAAAAAGAAAGTATAGGAAGGCTTATGGCCTTGCCATCGTAAGTACACCTGATCTCAGAAGCTAAGCGGTATGGGGCCTCGTTAGTACTTGAATGGGAAGCCATCTGGAAATATCAACTACTGCAAGCTTTAGAGCGTATCTGTGGCTCAAGAGGTAGAGTGGATTGTCTATTTGGAAGGTTGGTGGTTTGATCATTTATCCTTGCTAAACCCCAAACTGCCCCCAATACCTCCATCAGCATGTGAGTGTGTGAACGTTTACTTAAAGTGTTAGGTACTTGTATGAATGTGGGTGAATGAGGCTCATAGTAAGAAAGTGATGTGAGTGGAGTTCACAGTGCAAATGAAATCCTACAGCAGTCTGAGCCAAAAAAATCCACAGACACAAGTGAGGAATTGTTCAGGGTCACTGGATCCACCCCTAACTGCAGGTTTTATCAAAAAGGATAGTTTTGATCCTATATATCTTCCAAAGACCCCATCGAACAAGAAGAGCACACTGAGAGCACAGCCTTACTTGTGATTCCTGAGTTTCCAAAAGCAGAATGGGAGCGCTTCAGCTATCAGGCCCGTCTTCTGTGGAACCGGCTCCCAGTTTGGGTTCAGAATGTCCTATTTGCTTTTAACTATGGACTTGAAACTTAACCTTTTGAGTATTAAAAAAAAAAGCTTACACTCAGGGCTGGTTAGGGTGACCCTGAATCATATTCTAGGCTATAGGCTCAGCCCACCTCTAATGCACTGCTTTAGACTCTCCAGTGCTATTATTCTATGCCATTAACATGTGTTTGCTCTCTCCTGCAGTTTTTTTTTAGTTTTGTTGTTTTGTAGTCTCTCTCTGCTCCCGTTCCTTCCCTTCTTCTCCCAGTCAATTATGAGAGATTGTTAAAGAGGCTTTGTGCCCAACCATCGTCAGTTATCTCTCACTAACAGGGGATGGTCTGTAGCGTATACTATAAAGCACCTAACTGTTGTGAACTGAAACTATATAAATAAAATGACTTTTCATTTAAAAGAACTGCGATTTAGATGATACATTTCAGTAAGAAGTTGTTTCTTTGATAAGGCTGCTCTCACACTCATCCTCCAGTGTCGATCTCTACCAACGGAAGAACAAAACAGATAGAATGAGAATAGTCTGTTAAACATCTGTAAACACAGCAGTATTGTCACCTCACTAATGTCTGAGTGATGCACTTCAAAGGATTCAAACAGATATTTCCAGCAGCTGTTGAGAAGGTGCTAACATGCAATGGTGCCTGACTCAGTGAGTGAGTAAATAGTGTGACACTGGGCTGAAGCAGATGCCTAGTGTGAAGGGACAGCAATCTCTGCAGGCCGAGCAGCTCAATAGTGTCTGTGCCGGCAGGCTGATTGGAGAGGGGTGTGGGAAGTCATCAAACACTCATCAGCTTGCACCACTTTAACATCACATTCCCTGCTGGACGGCTGTGAGTGGCTGTATCGTTTACACCTTTTTCCACATCTCACATTGCTCTGCTCTGGTCTTGTTGACTCAATAGTACAAGTGTACTACTCAGTCCACTCTGTTGCTAAAATTAACCTGCTATAATGTGTCAAAAAGTAGCACATATCAATATTGGGTCAGGCCAATATCGGCTGCCCAATGCGGGGGAGCAAGAACGATGCTTGCATGGATCATACATGTCAGGATCCAAATCTTCCTAGCAGAAATGTACATGCTAATTACCCCACATGTCAGTGTTGTAGTGCATCTCTCACTACCATGACCATTAAAGGAGGGAAAAAAAACTTAATTGATTTAACATAAAACAAAGACTATATATCTCTTTGGATCATGTTGCACTGAGTGTGAAATTATTATTTCTACATCTTCTGTTGCATTATGCTTTCGACCATATTGACTTGTAACTGCGCAGCCGATTCCAATTACCCTTAGTGATTGGTCTTTTCTAACAAATATCCCAGTGCGCTGCAGCAACAGTGTTATGACAAATGTTTTTGTTTGCTGCACTAATTAGTGTGAACTATGGAGCGTTTTAGCATTCTTTTTCAGCTTATCATTTTCATTTTTTGGTTGTAACAGTGAAGCTGCAAGGAGTAGGCATAGTTACTGGGGTCAGCCATCCAAAACAACAGACGGTGCACAAAAGAGGTGAAGGGGAGAGTACAGGAAGGGTGGAGGTAAGTATCAGGGGTGATTTATGACAGAAGGATAGCAACAAGAGAGAAAGGGAAGGTTTACACGATGGTAGAAAGACATGGTATGATGTATGGTTTGGAAACTGTGGCACTGACAAAAAGACAGGAGGCAGAGCTGGAGGTGGCAGAGTTCAATATGTTAAGGATTTTGTTGGGGATGACCAGAATAGACTGGACTACATATGGGTACAACAGAGGGACACCTCAGGTGGAACACTTTGGAGACAAAGTTGGAGAGGCAAGGCTGAGATAGCTTGTACAGGGGAGGGATTGTGGGTATATTTGACAAAGGCAGAAGCAAAAGAGGAAGACCACAGAGCAAGTTCATGGATGCAGGTAAGGGGGGCATGCAGATGGTTTGTGTACAAAAGCTAGCAGCTATAAAAGCTGAAACCATAGCTAAAAGGAAGTTAATACACTTTTATCACACACAAACACATCTTCAGCAGTTTTGATCTCAACAAGTAATATCACTAATTAGCTAACACAAGCTTGAGTGCTAAATCTGCAGCAAAGAAGCAAAGAAGCAGAGTTGCACTTCACAGCTGGTTATTTTAACTAAAAAAGAGGATCACTCTAAAACACACCTCTTTGTGCAACAGTCATGTCAGTCAACCCAAACGAACTCACAGCTTTTTTCACCTAAGGCAAGTGATAACAGGTAATTAAAAACACGATGAAGCAAACACAGAACAGACTAGAACACACTAATATGTGTAAAGATGTTCCTACCCTGAAAAAAGTACCAATACAAGTACTGCCAGGCCTTTATCGTTTGGTTGTCTTTGTTCATAGAGAACAAAGGTGGCTAAGAAAATACCGATAATTTGTGTGTGACATGCTCATATGCACGGTTTACACTCAGATTTATACAAAGACACTGTAAATGAGGCCCAATGCAACGTCTGCTTTCCTCACAGCCGTTACCTTACATCTTGGTCCAAGATTAAGTCTCTTGCATGTCATTATTGTTCTTCTCACGTAATTATTGTTTTATCACCTGGATCCATGATACATCTGCACCATGGTCCACCACCATATACCCCCAAAGCAATCCAGATGTAGACCCCATTCTGCCTAATTATGATGCAAAACCCCTTAAAATCTTTTTTGTTGCTAAATCTTCCAGAATTTAGTTCTGGAAACGTTTCTTGACCATGCATCAACAAGGATTTCCTCTACATTGTTTTAATTTTATCTTACTATCCAAGAGGAAGAATCCTTATATAATAATGTTGCACAATTTTGTGTGTGTGTGTGTGTGTGTGTGTGTGTGTGTGTGTCTGTTTTTTATGACTAGTTTCCATACATCTGTTTGAGTTTCAGTCTCACTGCTCTCGTTAATCTTCTTCCATCAGCAGACAACTGCCTTCAGAGAGAGAAGTCTAATCAAACCACTGCAGAGTACCTGCTCACAAACAAAGAGTACAATTAAACATATAACAGTTTTAACAAAGTTAGATTTTTGTAGATTATTGCAGATAAGCTAAGAAAAACAGAGAGGGAGACAGAAAGCTGTTAGTTTGCTACTTTTATTAAAACTCTTTTTTAGTCACATAGCTGTCTTGCATAATCTGTGTGATTCCTCTTTATTCTAGTATTTCATTCTAAAGTGTTCTGTTCTAATCCTTTACCAGCCTCTCTTGTAGTCAGAGGCAAAGTGCTCAGCCTCCCAAGCAGCCTCTTCCTTCTGCTTCTTTATAACTCCTCAGTTTCTGCAAGGACAGCTATTGCTGGGAGGAGGTCATTACCACTCCAGAATTCTTCCCCCTGGTTGTGGAGTGATGACAGCACGTGAGGAGAGAGAAGAATATGCTGTCACTGTTGTCGCCTCATGACAGTGGTGAGCAGCAGATATCCGCTTCTCTTGTGAGTCAGGGTATGAGGTAATGTCTTCTGACATGACGCAGAAAGGCCGATGGCTGGAGCTGTAGTTCAAATTCTGCTACAAGAAAAAAAGGGCGGAAAAACCCTGAAAAACATGCTTTTGATCTTGTACACATGAAGAGGGTGAGTGGATGATGATGAGTGGAGTCATCTGTCACTTACATGGTAAATGTTGCTTTGTGTGCCTTTGACAGATTGTGCCAGTGCCATGGTCCCAACTAATCAGCAGTATCTACTAGTTCTCATTACATCTGTCCTTTCCTTTTCCCTCATGTGTTTTTAACACTGATTCAGGTTATTGGGTTAGATACAATTTCTGAGAAATACTCTGATTTTTTAATGTCTAATAATGTCATGAGACAGTTAATATCATGTTTAAAGCACAGAGCTGGAATCTAGATATGTTAGTCTAGTAGCTTAGTGTTACATCCCCAGCCAAAGGGTAACTTCCACATAACATGAGGTGCGACTCCCCACTCCAACCACCCCCCAAAAAAAGACCAGCAACACAGAACCACTGAAAATACTAGATGGCAGTATATTTGCTTTAGAGATGAGCAGTGCCAAAACCAAACTAATTTCTAATGCTGCCTAGTTTTCCTCCTTCAGTGACAGACTGCTGCATCCTCGATGCATGAAGGAGCGTTTCCGCAGGTCCTTCCTCCCTGCAGCTGTCAGACTGTACAATCAGAACTGCTCCCAACAAACATAGAGGTTTACATCAGTGCTGTAACTTGCACTATTTTATCAACCGATTCACACTACAACCAGGGTTTCCCTCTTATCTGTATTTAAGTTTATTTAATTTAATAACTGTACAGTACTCTGTTTTTGGTAACCATTGTCCTTGATGGAAATATGTAAAAAATTGTGTATGTTTCTGTTCTGTGTTCTGTGTACTGTTTGTTTGTATATGTGTCTTTCTTGCTGCTGTTACACCCAAATTTCCCCTTGTGGGACAATTAAAGGATTATTCTATTCTATTCTAAAACCGCTGCATCAGTAAGGCC
>VUQG01030124.1:0-14078 GCA_015106755.1 Etia nguti | reverse complement strand
CAAGGGTTTTTGGTTGCAAGTATGCCTTCATGTTGTATCAACAGAAAAGGCTAACTGGGTTATCATTTTGCAGAAAAAAAGAGACTGCTGAAAATAAAAACATAAGAGGTTTTTGGACAAAGTTTGGTACCGGTTCGAGCACCGTTTAAGCACCGGCACCGTTTCAAAAGTACCGGTTTGGCACCGGTATCGGATAAAACCTAAACGATACCCATCCCTATCTGTAGCTGCCATTTTTACTTCCGTAAACAGAGCGCATTGTGTGTGACGTCTTCTTTTGCGCATGCGGGCTGCTTTGGGGGCCGTGAACCATTCAAACTAGAGCGCGTTTGCTGTCACATTTTATTTGTAGTGTGAACAACCAGACAAAAAAAATCTGATTTGATCAAAAAAATCTGAATTAAGCATTAAGACCTGCAGTGTGAACGTAGCCTAAGCCCTGCCTCTGAGGCAAGTGAGTAAAGAATTGTTATAGTGTTTACCAGTGCTGCAGGGACTGTGGAAGTAGTATTAGCCAACACACATGCCTCCTGCAAACAAAAGGTAAATGACCAAAAACCTGTACAATAAAAAATGGGCATTTGTGCGCATAACTCCACCTAGAAAATCTGTCCAATGAAATTATGCTCAGAATTGATGATAAAGGACAGCCCTGAGGAAGTCCAAAACCCTCCGAGTTACTGCTGGCAATGCAGGCCAAATGCCCCATACTCCCAAAAGCACTTCCCAGAGAATCCCCTGAGGGACATGGTCAAATGGAACCAACACACCTCATTCAAATGCCACTGAGCAAACACTTTTTTCTATGCTTAAGTGCTTTCTATCTAAGACTCAGACACATTTATATAGAACTTTGGGTTCAGTATTTTGCCCAAGGATACTTTGGCATGTAGGGTGGAGCAGCCAGGGATTGAACATCAACCTTTCCAATTAGCAGAATACCTGCTGGGTCGTCAACCCTGTGTCCAAGGGTGCCCTGGTGTCATGTGCAGTTGCATCATCAAGCATCCTTATGCTTGAACATCGTGTTCATTATTCCGGTGGAACAATAGATCCCAGAGGAGGGGCACCATCCATCATTCTGCTCAGTAAAAACTGGGCTTTCTGAACTGCTCAGCATATAATCACAAGCGATGTGATAATACAATTAAAAAATCAATCATCAACCCTGCTACATAGGGTGTCCTAATGCCATGTGCACGCGTGAACACCCTAATGGGTGACATAACAATAACACCACCAGAACATCACTTGGAGTCAGATCAGGCAATCTGTTCCTCCCAGTCATGGCACTTCAGGTCCTCCTGTCATTAACAATGTAAGTGTGCAAGCCTCCCAGTAGAACGATGGAGTCCCCAGGTGGGGCACCCTCCAGCACCTCACCAGTAAATGCTGAGACTGTCCTTCAGCACATAAGCACAAATGACAGCCAGGACCTGTGGAGAAACAACTCCCACTGTCCACTGGGGAAAGCCCCAACATACAAGCAGCACACCAGGGTGTACCTACCCCTGCCTGCCGTATATTACTGAGGCAACTCCAGATTGGAACAGAGTTCAGCCCCACTCCACCAGAGTGGCACCAGAGCCCAAGATGTACATTGAGGTGAGTCTGAATATGTCTAGCTGGTATCTCTCAACTTCACACAATACCTCAGACTCTTTCCCCATTTAAGAGGTGCTGTTCCATGTCCCATGAGCCAGCCTTAATAGGAATCAGAATACCAGGGCCTCTGCCCTCAACTGCTGGTTGATACACAATGTACTATTTTCTATACTATTTTCAGGAAGTGGAGGGAGGAAACACCAACACAGATCCAGGAGCTTGCAACATTTCCGCCACAGATGCTGGAAATGAAGAGGCTCAAGGTCCTGAGGAGAAAGCTCCTGCTAGATTTGGCTGGGTTGTTGGAGTTATGGTAAGTAAAACTTCTGGGTCTTTGCATCTACTGGTCCCATAGGAAGTTTAAAAATACACAAAATCATTGATCTTGATCACTCTAAGATCCGTTAAGTGAAAACATATTACTTTCACCTTGGTCACAGGTTCGTTGTATGCTTAATATTTGGGGAGTAATCCTGTTCCTCCGCCTGTCCTGGATCACTTCTCAGGCAGGCATTCGTGAGTAATCATTTCATCCACTCCTCCATTTGATCAGTTCTTTTCCTTTCACTTTTATATTCTCGTAAAAGTTCCCCATGTCTGTATATATTTTCTTATCTGTGGGTCATGTTGATTTAGTTAGTTTCTGAATAATATCAACATGAGCAAACTGTTCGTAGAGCTTTATCATAGGAAAACGTGACATTTTGAAAAGAAGGAAAAAACAGCTGATATCTAAATATTGACAAATGAAGTCAAGTATAGTAAGTTCACCAGGAAATGAAAATATGGGATTGGGAGAAATACTAGTTTCCTTGTTTGAAAAGTGAGCTGTTTTTTTTAAAGTGCTGACTATGGGTGAGTCTGCTTGTTTTTAGGACAGTTAGTACATTTATTCATTGGAATGAATGTAAGTAAAGTCATTTTTAAATTACTGTATTTTAAATTTTAAAGGCAGCATATAATAGAGGGTCTATTATATCGCTGAGTATTAAAGTACATATTCTAAAATATATACACTCAGATATGGAGTTGCATGTAAGGTAAATTCTTGCATGGGCAAAGGAAAGTTCTAGAAACAAGTTTCTTTCTGGATGAAGGATGTAAATCTTATTTGTTCATAACTGAAAATGTATGATTGTGTGATTTTAATGAGTCCTAACTTTATTCTTCTTATGTTAGTGTTGACCTGGCTTATTATCCTGATATCTGTGACGGTGACCTCAGTAACTGCCCTCTCCATCTCTGCCATTGCCACTAATGGGAGGGTGATCTCAGGTTAGTCACTGTTCAAAGTAGGAAATCAGACAAATAAACTTTATATACAGTATGAATCTGAAAATATGTGAATACTTGGGGCACCTTTAAAAAATGGTTGGGCCTTTTAAGACGGGAAATCTGCAGCTGAGCTCAGAATTGTAATTTTTCAAATTTGTATGTAGGATCTAGCATTGTGTTTAGGATATGTTCTAACAATCTTGTTTGTCTGAAATAATTTGCAGGTGGGGCATATTTCATGATCTCTCGCACTCTGGGTCCAGAAATTGGAGGACCAATTGGGATGGTCTTTTCCTTTGCCAATGCTTTGGCTTGTGCACTCAATACTGTTGGTTTTGCAGAGGTGGCCTGTGATCTAATGCAGGTAATTTACAATTTATTGAAAGTGCTTTGTGGTATTAAATGGATGGTAGATTAGTTTTTGCAATAGAAGATGTCATATTATATGTTATGTAAATAATATTTCATACTAAAATGCTATGCAACAGAACCTAAATTTGGTTAATTGATGTAGGAGTTTGGTGTTGTCATGGTTGATTCAATCAACGATGTCCGTATTGTGGGCGTGATCACTGTTACGGTTCTTCTGCTGATTTCATTGGCTGGAATGGAATGGGAGTCTAAGGTGAGCACATTTTGATATTTGACTTGACTGCTGTACTTGGACAAAGTTTTGTCTCTTAATAACTTCTCTTCTTTTTCCATTTCTTTATTTGTCTTTTTCACACAGACCCAGATTTTGTTCTTCTTAGTTCTTCTGGTTTCATTATCCAACTACTTTGTGGGCACATTTATTCCTCCCAATATAGAAAAGCAGGCACAGGGCATCTTTGGATACCGCAGTAAGTTTAGGTTTCTCTCAACAATCTATAGTCTTAAAAACCACATTGAATAATTGATGTGTTTGTTTCTTCCATCTTTCTTTCCTTCTTTCATAACCTCCTAATATTGTACCTGGCATGTTTTCCAGCTGAGATCTTCTTAGAAAACCTGACACCAAACTGGAGAGGACATGAAGTCAACTTTTTCCAGATGTTTGCCATTTTCTTTCCCTCTGCTATTGGCATCCTGTCTGGTGCCAACATCTCTGGAGACCTTAAAGTATGAGGGGAAAAAAAGAGAAATGCTACTTAAAAGAAATGTATGAATGCATCGTTTCATAATGTTTTATATTAATTGTATTTCCTGTCTCAGGACCCTGCTACTGCTATCCCCAAAGGCACCCTCATGGCTATTTTTTGGACTACCATCAGCTATTTAATGATCTCTGTCACAGTCGGTAAGTTACCCAGTACATGCTTATTTGTTCTAAATAGATATAAATAATTTAACTAATACAAGACAGAGGCTAAAGGTGTGTAACCTGGCACTTTATCAGTTATACAGCTGGGGACTTGTTATCTGAAACAGGTTTCCAGTAGTAGCACAAACTGAGATCAATACAGCCTTTGGGATTGGGAGTAAATAAATTTTCATGGTTATCCATGAAAATCATATTAAAATCTGTACTTTTCCTCTAGCATCATGTGTAGTGAGAGACGCTTCTGGAAATATGACTGATATCCTGACCGGAAGTCTCACTGATGGTTGTGTGGGGCTTGGATGTAAAATGGGCTGGAACTTCACAGATTGTATACAGCAGAAGAATTGCGAATATGGTCTGGCCAACAATTTAAAGGTACTAGTTCATTCAGTTAGGCACACTTTTTTTTTTCTTTTTTTCTTCTTTTTGTTATAGGGAAGAAAGATACTAAACCAAACAAAAGCAAATTTTTGGTTAAATGTTTATAGACTTTGTCAATATTCCTGCAATCGTTGTATTTAAAACTTTATTCTGGTTTGTCTTATACTTCATGATGACTCAAACCAGGTCCTGGGCCAGGTGTCTGGTTTCTACTACCTCATCACTGCTGGGGTATTTGCAGCCAGCTTATCCTCTGCTCTTGGATTTCTTGTTTCTGCCCCTAAAGTCTTTCAGGTGAGAAATCCATTAACCTTTTTCCTATTGCATTCATTATGCATTCGTTTGCACTTTTATTGATTAACAAAATATGAATCCATTATTAGAATTTCAATTTACTTAATATTGCTGTATTAGAGACCAGTTTACCTGGACTTTACAAACAAAAAAGCTCTCTTTTTGACACAATAATGGGCACGTTTTGAATCGACTAATGATCTAGTTATAATTAATTATTTTTAAAGTCACTTGCAGTATAAAGGAAACAATTAATAAGGTAAACTAAAGTGGAACAAACAAACAGCATCACCTCATATAGCTTTAGTATCATTGCTCAAGTGTATTCACATTTTAAAGGAGCAAAAACATGGAGGACAGTTAAAAAGTCAGCTTTGATCCATCAAATGTTTGATGAATTAAAGTTTGTATAAATATAGTAAAGTCTCACTTTTTTCTTTATGTTTTATGTTCTCTCTATCAGTGTCTGTGCAAAGACAACTTATACCCATACATTGGGTTCTTTGCAAAGGGTTATGGGAAAAATGATGAGCCGCTCCGGGCTTATGTGCTATGCTACATCATTGCTGTGGCCTTCATTCTCATTGGTGGGTGTGATCAACATGGTTAACACATGGCCTATTGTTACTTAAAATAACTAACACAGTTTTCCCCTCTTACTAATGTTGTGATTCTTAAATAAAATGTCTTGTCAAGCTCTATATTTGTAGCATTGTTTTAAATACTCTCTCATCTGTGTCATTACAGCGGAGCTGAACACTATTGCAGCTCTGATCTCCAACTTCTTCCTGTGTTCCTACAGTCTTATAAACTTTAGCTGCTTTCATGCTTCAATCACCAACTCCCCAGGTGAGTAACATATTCAGTAATTAAGCTATACTCAGTATTAAACCCTTTCACATTAAATTTCACCATTAATTTTGGTTTGGTCATTTCTAAGGTTTAGTACGTTTCGTTCAGTCTCACTACTAAGAGAGTCTGCTACTCAGATTGTTCCACAGTTTAGCATGCGCACAAATGCCCACATACACACCCACCACTCACCAGTTTATTCCTGGTTGGCCCCAACATTAAACAGACCCTCAATAATGAGTTCAGAAGAAAAACAAATTGTTTATATGTAGCTTAATGTGGAAAAGAGGTCATCCATCTGACTCCAGGGAAAACTCTGGCATGTAGTTCCTACAAGCAGTGATGGGCAAGACAAGGCTTTATGTAACATTCAAATCAATTCTGCCAAAATTGTATTTATCATACCAGGTTAGATTAGAGAAATCTCCATACAAACAGGGAAACAATAGCACTGACATTGTTACATACCACAAATTGTGACTGCAAAGAACAACATGTTTCATCAAACACTACTAAGAATACAATTGTCGTCATTTTTGTTGTACGTATTATAGGTGAATTTTAACCCTCCTAAGACCACCAGGGCAAGTCATACTGACATATTTGCCTAATAGTGCGTTTAGATTAATTTCATTTATATCTGTTAAAAAATGTGAAAGCTCATCAAAACAATTATTCCTGTGCGGTGTTTCAATGTTGTACTCATGCTAAGTCAATGAGGAAGTCCACAGAGGTCTGTCCCGCTGTGAGATTAAGTGCATGACAGCTCTCTAGTTAGAATTTTGCAAGAGACTCGGTGCATTTTATTTAGACAAAATCCAGGTTGCTGGTAATGCCTAAAAAACAAACACAAGAAATTACACATAGATAATGTAAATTTAGGCCATAATGGGGGGACATTGGGATCAGAGTTCTGGCCACGTAACATTACAAAGTCTGCCTTCTGCCACTTCATGATCCTTTTCTCACCGTCTCCTCTTGTAGGTTGGAGGCCCTCATTTCACTACTACAGTAAATGGACGGCTCTGTTTGGAGCAGTGATATCTGTGGTTCTGATGTTCCTGTTTACTTGGTGGGCTGCTCTAATCACCTTCTGTATAATCTTCTTCTTGTTTGGATACATCAATTACAATAAACCAAGTGAGTCAAAAACCATAAGTTGGAACCGAGCAGTACTTTGATTAGACTAACACGCCTCAGATTGATGAATAGAATAGAATGCATCGAAGTATACTATACACTTCTTTTTTTGTTTTTTGCATTTCTCATGTAAGTGTCTTTTCAAATCAACAGAGGTTAATTGGGGTTCATCAGTCCAAGCAGGCACATACAACATGGCTTTGTCATACTCTGTGTCTCTTACTGGTGTGGAGGATCACGTCAAGAATTTTAGGTGAGTGATCTAAAATTTCAATTAACAAGTCAAAACTTCTTAAATCACAGGTTGTGTAACTTTTTCATGAAACATGCATGAGTGCTAAAGTCTGTAAGTTTAGTGCTCTTTTCTAGTAGTATTAATAGATTTTAGTTTAGAATTTATATTTACTGGATTTTATCCAGCCAACAGTTTTCTTCCATTTACATCTTAGAAAATATCCCTATATTTACCTGTTGTCTCTAGGTTTAAGGAGAGTACATACATATACATATACATATACATATATATATATACAGTAGGCAGGGAGCTTCTTTTTTGATCTCTTACGTCTTTTTTCAGACCACAGTGTCTAGTCCTCACTGGACCTCCAAACCAGCGACCTGCACTGGTGGATTTTGTTGGCTCATTCACAAAACATATAAGCCTTATGATCTGTGGCGATATTATCATGGTGAGACATCCAGTCAGCTTTTTCTACAAGAAAACAAAATAAATGATTTGTATTCTTGTAGTAAAATATCCACACCAAAAACCTTTTAGAGTTATCCTTTGTTGTATTTGGATATGTGAGTTCCTGAGTTCCTTTTCCAGGAGCCTGAGAGGCAGACACGACCACAAGATGCTACAGATCAGCTGGTTAAATGGATGAACAAGAGGAAAGTGCGTTCGTTTTATACTCCATTTACTGCTGAGAGCCTCAGAGCTGGAGCTCGATACTTAATGCAGGTATCTATTTTATATTGTTTGGGGTAATGTGACTTCAAATGCCTTGAAAGTTACCAACAAATTATTATTATTACTATTAGCACGTCTCTACCATTAGAACCAGTTTGTATACTTACCTATAGGATGGCTTTTATGCTTTTGTTCAAAGGCCTCCGGTCTTGGCAAGCTTAAGCCCAACACTCTGGTCCTTGGCTTCAAGTCAAACTGGAGGGAGAGTTCTCCTGAAAGCATTGAGGATTATATTAACACTATATAGTAAGATGGTCCTTTAATGGTGCATTTAACAGATATGAAAAAAATCATGTATATTCTTGTGTTTTTTTAATTAGTAACGGTATTTTATTTATTTTTTATTATGTATTTATTTTTACTGTCTTTGTAAGGCACTGTTTAAATAAATATAGCATTTATAAAATATCTTTAAGAATAGTTGCAATAGAACAAAGTCTTCTCAACTTACTCGTCTTCTCTTGCTTTTCTTCAGTGATACATTTGACGCCAACTTCTGTTTGTGTATTTTGAGGATGATGGACGGGCTGGACATCTCTGACCAGTTTGATTGTGAAGGTCTGATGAGTATAAAAAACAAGTAGAACGTTTTCTAAGTGCTTAACAGCAACGTGACACATTTGTGGCAGTGGTTGACAACATATTTTTCTTTTCTTTTTTTTAGTAAACCAGGGCTTTGAGCCTGATGAATCTGTTGAAAATTATGACCATCAGTCTCCAGACAGGGAATCGGGTAAGAGCTACTTGTGTGCATAGATACATATTAGATTAGTGTACCAAGTCACATTAAATTTCAAGTCAGAATCTGTAAATCATAACTACTGTGATTGCAGCTAAAGTACGGGAAGGGATTTTTCTTAGAACAGAAAAGGATATCAGATTTAAATAAGATTTCCACTCTGTTATTTCAAAACTGACCCTAATAAAGTGAGTGGTCTATTTATGATTACATATCTTAAAGTTCAAGATTAAAGTTTTAAATTGATTTAATTTGACAAAAGTACCTCTAATGGATTGTTCCCTTCCTAAATTAATATGCACTGCAATGGTGCTCAGGATAATATATGAGAGGATGAAGACAGAAAACAAGAAATCATTATTGCACTGGCACACCTTAGATTGCATTATAACTTTCTAATTATTAAGTCAGTAATCACACATAACACACGCTTCCTCTTGTGTTTGCAGCTGATGACGTGTCCGATAACAGCAACAGTGATCAAATCAAAACAGTGTTTCAGAACACTCAGGGGAAAAAGTCTATCGATGTCTACTGGATAGCAGATGACGGAGGTGAGCCGACAGAAGAGCTTTTCTTTCTTCTTTTTTTTTTGCCTGTCCTGCCAGGCAGTGTAGCAATAAATAAACAAACAAGGGGGAAAAAAGTCATAGAAGTGTTTTCAGCTTATTCTTCCTAATAAATAAACAAAAAAAATGAAATTTGAGTTGGCCTGGTTTTCTTAGCTGCTCTCATGCTCTTCTTCTATTTTCAGGACTGACTTTACTGGTACCTTACCTGATCACCAGGAGAAAGCATTGGCGGAACTGTAAGATCAGGGTTTTCATCGTGGGAGATGAACAAAACATGGACGAAGGCCGTAATGAGTAGGTTTACTCTGCTTCGCCCGGGGGAAGTGTTGGCTTTTGCATTGGCAAAATTTGTGGTTATCAAGATGAATTCAAAATGACCCTTTTTCTCTATGAACTGAAAATGTCCAGATTGAAGATTTTACAACAGACAACAAATTTGGAATTATTTATTTATTTATTTAAAAAAAAAGCTAATGTGGGTTTTCATGCAGTTTGATTAGTCTATGTTAGGACGGAATACTTTCAGACCCTTCAATGTTTCTGGACATACTAGGAAAGGGTGCTTTATGATTTCTGGAAGGTAATGAGAACTTGTGGACTGTTGTATGTTTCAGAATGATTGCTCTGCTGAAGCGGTTTCGTCTACATTTCAGTGACGTTATTGTCATGACAGACAGTGAGAAGCGCCCTCAAGCCAAGAAGTATGTCAGGAAAACGTTGCATTTACTACCACAAGTCACACCTACTTGAACGTGTGTTTTTCTTTTCTTCATAGCAGTTGTGTTTTGCTTTGCAGCATGACTAGGTTTGTGGACAGTGTCGCCCCCTTCAGGCTGCACGATGAACAGCAGGAAGGCATCACAGTTCAGGAGCTAAGACAGAGAGAACCATGGAAAATATCTGATAAAGAGTTTGAGGCCTTCAAACAAAAGGTGTGTATCATTCACTTCCAAAAGGTGCAGCAATAAGTTCTAAATGTATCTATGCCTTATGATTGTGTAATATCCCCACATTATGTGACACTAAGTCAGTCTTACTTGTATTTCCTTTATTTACAGTCTGAGAGAAAAGTAAGGCTGAATGAAATCATCCGGAGGAATTCACAACATACTGCCCTTGTGCTTGTGTGAGTACACGGTTTATATTGCGGTTCACTTGTCAACATTATCTGTTTTCATATTTAATGGAAATCAAAGTTAGTTAGCCTCTCCTGTTTCCCCTCATAATCCCATATTTATTTATACACAGTTTATTAAAATCATCATGAGTTATGAGTTAACCAATACTGTACTGAAAAGTCCAATCTGTAATTATCCTGCTACCCATCTCATAGCAGACTGTGTTCCTGTTTTGGCTGTTCCTGTTTATGTAATTGTTGTAATTGAAGTTTTTTTTTCTTCCCCACCTAGGAGTCTTCCTGTGCCACACAGTGACTGCCCCAGTGCTCTGTACATGGCCTGGCTGGATACTCTCACCTGTGGCCTTCATTGCCCTGCAGTGCTCATACGAGGAAACCAGCAGAATGTCCTTACTTTCTACTGCCAGTAAATCGTATTTTATTGTGAGATCAGTCACGGAGGACTATTTTTACGAGTCACTAAAAAAATGCCGTGGCAACAGAGGCAAAAAAATGCAAGACTTAGAAGTGAACAACAAGGAGAGAGTGCAATATTTGCCAAATTAGGGTTTAACAAATCTGGTGAATAATAAGGAGACATGTCAAATCTTAAAATTAAGATAGAAAACTATCAGTGCTGTTACATGAATGATCCTGATAAGGTCATTGTAAGTACTAGTGAATATCACCGTATCTCAACCCAAGCAAGAACATTTCAGAAGCCACCACTTTTATCAAACTGCCAAAGGAGGTGACATGCAAAAATTATGTCCATCCCATCAGAAGAGTCCCAAAGGCTTGGAACATCAATGCCAATGTGAATTAAAGGTGTTTGGGTGACAAAGAAATGAATCCAAGATCTTGATAATGTTTAAGTGAATGACTTTCATTTGATATTTTGACATGTATGTACGGTGCTTATTGTAAAGTAAAATGTAATATAGATTCCAAACAAAACTCTCTTATTTTAGCAAGCTAGGTACTAAGTCATTTGTGAAAAATGTATTATGAAGTATAAAATAACTGCTGACAATTGTAGTGAGTAACAAGAGAAAGTAGAATCCAGTGCTAATGTAAATTGAACAGAGAAGAATATTAGACTCTTTTACAGTCCACCACTGATGGGTAGGGAAACTTTTTTTTTGTTATTTATGGTTAAACTTGTACTACATAACTAACTGTTTGATAAATTGATGTTACTGCAATTGTTTCTGTTGCCTGTGAGGATAGTTTTTTTCTAGCTTTTTTGTTGTGAAAACACAATAATTTAACCATGTTTGATAACTGAGACAAAAGTGGTTGATTTGAAAGTGATAATTGTAAGTAAATGTAAATTAATAATATATTTAGGCTTTACATTTTATTCACTATATTTGTCAATGTCTTTTACATTTATATTTTGTTTGCTTAATCTGTGATGTGTTTTGTAGAATATTCAATTATATATAAACTCTTCTAAGATGAGTTATTATGTTGACATTTTCCAGAAGTAAAGATTTAAAACCTCTGAGTTGTACTATTTAAACACTGACAAGCAACACCAGGAATATTATACTGTAAAAGATTAATATTCTGTTATAAAATCTGCAGTTCCTCAAATCGCTACTTGACATTTGCCCCAAAAGCAAGTTGCCCTCTAATTTTACACTCATTCTAACCAATACTGAATGTAAGTAACAACAGAAATAGGCTACAGTAAGTCTGTCTGCTTTGACTAGTGTCATTTTTAGCATTTAGCTGTAAATCTTTCAAAGAGAAGCTACTGACAACTAGTCTAGTATTTGCTATGGAGACGTAGTTAGATAATTGATTTCTTAACTACTGTTTATAAGTATTTTAGTCAAAATATATGATAGGTCTCCCATATTTCTCATAGTAATTGTTTACAGACAAGTGCACACTGTAAATCAGCACAACATGCAAACAACAGCACATGAGCGTTCATAACCCATGTTGGAATTGTAAGTCACTAAAACAATATGTATATATGTCGTAAACTGATAATATCTTTTTGTTGTAAGTGTGCATTTCAATGTATACTACTTGCACTCCTAACTAGCACACATAGTTCTCATCAAATGAACATCATCAAATGAACAAATACAGCTTTACCACGCATCTACTGACAATACGGGTTACTGTAGGAGTTTTCAGCCTCTTTGACCAGGGGGGTAGATCTCCCCGATAGCTGTGATTTAGTTTAAAACTAATTTTGATTAATTAAAAAAATAAAATAAAATCTGGAATTTACATCTTTTGATAAATAACAACAAGAATATATTTTAAAAATATGTTTGTTTTTTTCCTTTGGCATGTGCTCATCTATGATATATATGTCTGCTTCATCTGAATCATCAGATTATTGGGTCTTACAGCAAAATTTTGAGCTATGCAAAAGTCTGTAATGGAACACCTATGCTCTGTAGAAGGTACTGAGAGTTTTTAAAGCTGATTTAAATATCAAAACTTTGAGCCAGAAAAAATAAGTTAATTCTTAAAATTTTACCATCTACCATCAAGTACAGTTCTTCCTGGTGACAGATGATGTTGAGGGAGGATGGGAAATAGATGATCAGGAGTCACATGTCATACAGCTTGCACTGTAGGGCAAGTATATGTGCACTGCATATACACACAATAAGTAATCATCAATGCACCATTGCCCCTGGAACTTCAAAAGATGTATACAAGCTCTAAAGCAGAGCATTGAGATTCTTTAGGTTGTTACGGCCGGTCTAGGGGACCCGACCGCAACAAGAGGAATGATCCGCCCCCTGCTCGACCCCAAGCAGCACATCACACCATAACTTAAAATTAGGAATAGTTTATTTACAAGAACGAAACAAAACAAAAAAAAAGGATTTCATAGGAGACACTCAAGCTTCGGGGTGGACCCACGCCAAAACAACAAACAAAAAGAAAACTACCTCAGAGGAGCGACTGCTTGCCTAAGCCCAAAGAAACATAACCAAATGAAAATCACTTCCCTCCCTGACTAACAAAACATGAGAAAACTGTGCCCAACTGAAAAGGCGGTCCACCCCTACTTCCTCCTGGATTCACAAACAACACACGGCGTCGCAGCGCCAGCCGGTTGGGGTCAAACCGAGAATGGATCGCTTGCCGTCCTCAACTGTGCCGCCTTATACTCCGCCTCCAGATCATCATCCAATCCGGGCACACCATCTTCAGGATCCACCACTCCCGAAGGCGCACCTGCACACTCAGATTTGCATATTTAGGAAAAATTACGACAACAGTCGTAGCACCCCCCTTTCCCAAGAATTGACATTACCCCCCAAAATGTTTAATTCAAGGAGAAAGTTCCATCGATCTAGATCTTTAGTTGGAGTTGCGCATTTGGGAAAGAAACACTAGTGGGTTGTGATCGGTAAACACCTGCACAGGCAGCACACTTGACCCGACATAGACCTCAAAGTGCTGTAAAGCAAGAAGTAAGGCAAGAGCCTCTTTTTCAATGGTGCTATAATGGGTCTGGTGTCTGTTAAACTTCTTTGAATAGTAACAGACAGGATGATCTATACCTTGACCATCTTCCTGTAAAAGAACAGCGCCTGCGCCACACGAGCTGGCATCAACTTCCAGTTTAAAAGGGCGCTCAAAATTTGGCGCAGCTAGCACTGGTGCACTGCACAACAATACTTTGGCAGACTCGAATGCCACCTGACACGCTGGAGACCAAATAAAAGGCTTCAAAGGGCTAACAAGTTCAGTCAAGGGACTAACCACATCAGAAAATTTCTGCAAAACCCTCAATAAAAACCGGCCATTCCTAAAAAACGACGCAGAGCTCTTTTGGTCTGCGG
>VUQG01030123.1:0-10388 GCA_015106755.1 Etia nguti | reverse complement strand
TAAATCTCCAAAAGTTGATTCTGTTCATCTGGACGTAGCGTTTTGTGGGAGAAACGTTTCGTCACTCGTCCAAGTGACTTCTTCAGTCTCAGCTGACTGCAGGTTTCCCCAATCTTATAAATCAGTGGTCTTTGATCAGTGGGTTTTGGTCAGTGGTTGTTGATCAATGGTCATGAGAATTTGCATAATTAAGATTAAGGAACTGACCTCCCAGCCCATTGTTACTTCAGTGGGCTGGTTTCAGGCATTATGCAAATGTACTGTTTATAAGACTGGGGAAACCTGCAGTCAGCTGAGACTGAAGAAGTCACTTGGATGAGTGATGAAACGTTTCTCCCACAAAACGCTACGTCCAGATGAACAGAATCAACTTTTGGAGACAAGTTACTGTGTTGTGGTTAAAAGGTGGAAAATGTAAAAGGCACATGTTTTCTTCAGAGTCGTAGTTTATGTATCAGAAAATTATTTTTTAAAGAAGTGATGTGAGAAAATGTTCTCTCTGTTTCTGGTCTAGGTACAGTACAGTGACAATAGCAATAATGAGAATAAAAAATTGACGTTAAAAGTCTAATTATTGCATAACACAACACAACAGGAGTGATTATCAAGGCAATTAATTATTGACAGCTTCCTGCTGAGTTTTTGTATTGCACTTCATAATAAAGTCTGGGCTCTACAGTTAACTTAGAGATTAAAAGGCACTTTGTATCCTCTGCAGGCAGGCATTGTAAAGCTTGCCTGCCTTGCTTGTCGTTTCTTCCGGAAGAATGTCCCTATTAATAGCCGAAGAACAGCAGGAGAAAGGTTAGCTATCCATTTTATGCTGTCTTGGACTTATCAAAGTGTGGCACACACAGCTTGGCTGTCTGCTAGATGCTCAGTCTAATTTTTCCCACATTTTTTTTTTTTAGGAAAATAAGACTCGTAGGTCGCTTCTGGACATTTAAAGGGGATTAGAGGAGTGATACATCTTGAGTGAGCTTTTAAAGAAAGAACCACAGAATGAACTAACAATGTAGAGTCAATTTCTATGCTTGGTGGAGATTAAAAGAAGTTGCATGGCAGAATAAATTAAAATTTACAGACATCTACTTATGTCTGTGAAGTTACATACATTTATAAAAATTTTATTTAAATAGTACCTTTAAAAACAGACTTTACAGACTGCTTTGACAGAAGTGTGATAGATTTAAACAGAAAGCCAGCTGTGCCAGCTACAGGAAAGTAATAAAGTGTATATCAAGTACTATAAAAGATCAAATTGAACTGGCACCACAAACACTTAAAACCAAAGTGGTGACTTGATGAAAGCCAGAACATTTCCTGGGTTTACTGTAGCGGGACTGTGAATGGAGAATAGATGCTGTGAACTGCCCCCCCCCTCACTGGTTTACACCGATTAATCACAAAAAAAACATTGTCCAGATAATTAAACACACTGTATCTGGGCACATCTACGTGAGCCATGTGGAAACAATAAGCGCAGTTTCCATGCAAAGGGAACATGCTATTTGCCAAGGACAATAGCTTTAGGATGGATCTTGTGATAAAGACGAGCAGGACAGTGAACAACACCACAATTCAGGGCCAAAAATCGGATACTGGGATCCACCATAAATGAGAAAGGGTTGGTATGGTTAGATGGAAAGATGAGACTATTTAGGTGCACTGATGGCACTGGTAAACTCCATCCTCTTATAGTTGTGGTCAGAAGTTTGCATACAGTCATCAAACCCATTAGAAAAAGTGGTGCTGAAAGTTCTACAGTATCTTTCAACTTTGCAAGGCCAGTTAACATATAGTTCATGGTTATCACTGACTACAACTGGTAGTTTCTCTGAAAAAGATTTGTTTAACAGCACTCACTGGACTGACTGATTCTCAGAATGATGGGAAAGTCAAAGAACTCAGTGAAGCTCTAACAAGGAGAACTGCAGATTTGCAGGATGTTCCGTTGGAGCCATTTTTAAACAACTGCATATTCAGATATTAAGTTATCTAAGTCATGCGGTGCCTTCTGAGCGTGGCTGTGGTCAGCTTTGTCCTGATTTCATGTTTCATCCTTAAAAGAATTTGTGTGTGTTTGCATGTGAATTCAACTGGAGATTTTCTTATTTGCCCTTCTAGATGTCATAATGCTTAAAAACGTCCGAGCTCTACATTAAATACTTCTATGTTAAATTTTTCTTTAAGAACACCGACTCCCCTTCCACAGTTCTGAATAAAATCCTTTCTGCCTCATCCGCCTCTCTGCTTCCTAAAGTATGGACACTGGTTGAAAATGTGAGGTAGTTAGTCCTGTTGTTGGCTACAAAGGACACTGAATAGAAGTTTGGTTGTGGAAGGGGTAAAATTACTGTGCATTTCCCGTAATCCCCAATTGAAGTTAATGGTAGCTGCAATTTCCATCATTTTGAAAAGAAAGTCCATGTGCACCATTAGCCCAGCTCAGAAATGTGGCATCAGTACAGCAGGAGTGCTATAGATTGCTTAAATGGTGTTTGACATAGCTGTTTCAGACTCATATTACTGGCAGAGGACAAAAATGCATTGCTGGGTCTTAAACGTCTGAACACAACTGTATATGCCTGTGAATCCTGGGCCCTCACAGCAGAACTTCAAAACAAAATCATGGCAGAGGAAGACGGAAAAAATTATCAGCATCAAGGAGTGGACAGGAAATCCCTCACCGACCGCTACGAAACCTGGAGGCCTGCTGGTGTCCATCTTGTTACAGAGGATGAGAACACAAAAAAAATAACATTTGTTATGTTTAAAAGAGAAAAACTATCTTGTTTCAGAGAAAATGTGAGTTTATTGAATTTTAAATGGTATCTAAATGACCACTTTTCAGAAATGAGAGCTTCGGTTAGAAGTGCATTTAAATAAATTCTTGATTATGCTTTACGGTGGAATCACACCCACTGTAAGCTTTAATAAAGAGCGCAACATATGCAATAATATTATATTTGCATGACTAGTTTTTGTGAGAAAGTCTTCTTGACAGGTTAATTCAGGAACGCAGGATGAATGCTTAAGACTCCTGAGTAAAAATCTGCAGATTAGACCACACACAGACACAATTTTTACATTCCTTTAAAATTGTTTCCACCAGGTTGAATAAAAAAAAAAAGAAGCATATTTTTAGTCATTATAAAACAAAGCGCTAAACAAAGCACTTAAAATGACACTGAAAACCACTGCAACCGCTGGAATCTAAAGTGAATCAGCTTGCACGCTTGCAGCACCTTCTGGCTCCGGTCCTGCTGTGGCTCTCTGATGTACAAAGGAGAATAAGTGGCGTTTTACGCTTACAGAGGAAAGCAGGGGTGGTTTTAACGTGCTAATGTTCTGGACAGAGAGACCATTCAAGCTGTGGCAGCGAAGGACTGCAACTGACAGGGACGTCTGGAACAGCTGAGGCAGTGAAAGGAGGCGAGCTCATGAAGACTAATTATAGCAGGAAATAAGTCATCTGTGTTTGGTTTCTGCACATTTTTGTTTGTTCAACGGTGCTCGTTTTGCACAGTTTACAACAAATGGCGTTCACCCTCAATGGGGAACCATGGAAAAAACAATGAACATCTGGAACTCATTTTTGGCAAAGTGATTATTCTGTCTGGGCTGTCAGGATAAAAATCTCTGCATTGTTTTACCAAATTGCCACTACAGTGTTTTTTATTTGTTTATGTTTGCCCACAAGATATTTTGTCCAGCATTCTTATAAAGCTTGATTAAACTGTAACCCACAGCTTAAAAGTGCAAAATATGCAAGAAACAGTCCTAGAACTTAGAGTTAATTAGTTTATCTTGGCTCCTTGTAAAAAGATGAAGCATGAGGGCAATAATGCGGAAATTAAACGTAAATTAAATGGTAAAATAACCTCCTTGGAAATGGGTACTGGGATGCAACGTTAAACTGAAAGCATTACTTGGTTATTTGGGTTTTGTGTAGTGGTGCAGAATGGTCTTTAAAACTATTTCAGAATATTTTTCTAACATTTGTCAAATAAATTCCTGTTTCTGCACCTCATAAACCAACTTGTCAACTTGTGATGCTTGGTTAGGGCTATTTGTCGCCACATTTTTACAGACTTTTTCTGTGATTCTTTACTTAAATTTGGCTCACAGAACAAATCAGTTGTTAATGCCAGCTTTTTTCAATTAAGACTAACCATTTCTTTCTACCAGCGACCTAGAGAAGGTTATTGATGCTTTTGTTACATCCAGATTTCTTTATTACTACAATTCATTATATATATATATCATATATTGAGGTTTATTCAAAATGCTGCTACTAGACTCCTGACTGGTACACAGTTCTTAAAATCGTTGTACTGGCTTCCCGTGAACTACAGGATCCATTTGGAAATATTTTGCTCACATATAAGTGCTTGCAATGCTTGCTCCAAGTTTTTTGTCATATCTTCTTCAATCTTATGCCCCATGCTGCTCTTTTAAGTCTGGTGATCAGCAGGTTTTAGTAATACTACCCTTACGATTGGCGTGCTCTGCCAAATGGACGTTCTCAGTTTCTATTCCAAACACTAGAATTGTCTCCCTCCTCAGATTAGGTCATCTACCACATCAACAGTATATAAAGGCCAGCTGAAAACATACCTTTCCTCAATAGCTTTTTCAGGTTCTAACTAATTTTAATATATTTTATTATTTGTATTTATTTTTGCATTTATTTGACTTTGACTCTAAGTTCTGAGCAAGATTTCCCTTGTGCCCAGACCCAGTGTTTGTGTACAAATGTCAGATAACAGATTTCATCTTTATCTACCTGTGTCACCTAACCTGATCCAGCCCTAACTATATGCTTTGTCAAAAAGGAAACTTTTAAGGATAATCTTAAAAGTGTTAAATCTTAAAATATGCTATATAAATAAACAGACTAGACAGGTTTACCCTTTAATGCATGGCACATCTCCAAAATACCATTTTGTAACATGATAGGTTACAAGGACCTGTAAGGACAGGTTAGGTTGTGGTCGGTAATCACATGACTGGTCTGAGGAGTCCAAATTTACCCTGCTGGACATCAGGGTAAATCTGGTTAGATATACCAAAGCACCCATCATGCTTAGTTCCTACTGTACAAGCCTCTGAGGGCGGTGTTATGATCTGAAGGTTGCTTCATTTGGTCAGGTCTAGGTTCAGCAACGTTATGTGCCCCAAAAATGAAGTCAGCTGACTACCTGAATACATTGAATGACCAGGTTTTTCCCATCAGTGGATTTTCTCTGATGGCCCAGGCATAATTCCAAGATGACAATGCCAGGTAAGAATCTGTCAGAGATCATGAGACATCATTTTCATACATGGATTGGGCACCACAGAGTCCAGACCTTAACCTCATTGAGAAGATTTGGGATGAGCTGAAGAAGATTTCATGCAGCAGTCTGACTCTCCCATCGTCAATACAAGATCTTGGCAAAAAATAACTAATGCAGACTTCTGTAGACTTCTGACCACAACTGTAGCAATATGATGGGAAAAAGTGAACTGTAGATTTTGTCTGGTGTTTTCCCCTGCACAGAATTAAGGAATAATGATCAGATTATTGCAACAAAGTAATAAAATTTATGTGTCCTTGATTTTAAATCCAACAGTTTTCAATTAACAAATAATTTGGGCACTTAGTGGTTGTGATCTTCTCTAAAAACATAGACTACTATAAGGGTTCCATTTTAGGCAAGAACATTGAAAAACTTGGTACTTAAATATGGTGAAATATGATTACTACTTTTCTCTGGGGGGGGGGTTAGGTATGATAACTACCTAAAATTACAAATTAAGTTAATTTAATTTAATTCACTCTCACTCCTGACGTCAAAGAATGAATTAAAGACAACTTCCTGTTAATGATTTTGTGTGATGAGCTGCTTAGGTAATGGCGGATGAAAGTAGATGAGCTTTCTTCTGCTACCCTTTATTAACCCCCGAGGAGGAAGTCTGCCTCCTCCCCCCATGTGCAGTGTGCGAGCAGAAAGGATCAAGGCTGGTGAGACCACGGAGACTCCAGAGTGAGGCAGGGTCACCCATTAGTCTGAAGATTACCCACCAGTGCAGCAAAAATCAATTGAGGCCAGAAGGAAGTGACTCAGGCCACACACTGCAGACCTCCAGTCCTATAAACTCAAATATTTTATTATATAAGAAAAATTGGACACAAAAAGGAACTCACGTATTATTTGGAAAATATCATACTTTTGATTTTAAAGTGGACATCTGCTCTACCATCTGTCTCAAGTCATAAACATGCGTAACTGCTAATCACTGGTTCTTGGTGAATGAAACCTGATATTGAAATCTAATTTGCTCCTGCTCAGTTCTTTGTTCCCTGATTGGATAGCTGTAATAGTTTGGTCACTGGTTACATGACATAAGGCGCCAAAAGGCTCTCCGATGTCAGTTTTAGCTGAAATCCTGTCATTTACTTTAAATAATGAGCGTCACATCTTAACTGAAGTTAATCTGATTAGTTTTTATCCACCATGTTAATTTTTGTTCAGGTGGCTACTGGACCATCCATCAACCCATAAACCAAGACGTTCCCAAGCCAGCTGAGAGATATAATCTCTCCAACATGCACCGGGTCTGCCCTTGAGCATAGTACTGGTGGGACATGGCTGTAAGTCCTTCTCTAGCAGGCTCATAAGAGGCATCCTGGTGAGTTGTTCGAACAATCTCAACTTTCTCTTTTTGATATGGAAGAGTTGTGACTCTACTTTGAGACCCTCCCAAAGGACACACTTTCTATAAGGCTGCGCCTGGCCACCCTTCAGAAGAACCTAATTTCTAACGCTTGTATCTGCATTCTCATTCTTTTAGTCTACCTGAAACTCGTGGACACAGGTGAGGGTAGGAACATAGATCGAGTGGTAAATTGACAGCTTTGCTTTCAAGCTCATTTCTCTCTTCACCACAACAGATCTGTAGAGCATGTTTACAGGAACAATTTTGGTTTGTGTTGGCTCGTTTCTCCTCCCATTACACAGAAATTGTTCCAATGATTGAGGTTTTTCAAGTTCCTTAAATGGATCCTTAAGAGACGAGCGTGGAAAGAGGAGGGTTTTGGAAAATCTTACAGTGGGGAAACACGGTTGTATTCTCACTAAGACAGTAGGAAGAGATGCCAGAACACCAAGAACTACATGAAAAAACTATGTACGGTCCGCTCTTAGGTGCTGGATGTTAAATGGTAGGTAAAAGAATTACGTTTTTATATAGATGCCCTATAGGTGCCCATAGGTTTTCTCTGAAATACCTGAAACGTTCCTAGGTGGAATTCACAGTACTGTATTTATGTCGGTGTTTGGTGACATAGAGTGAAGGACCAGTAACAGCACAAACATGAACAAGAGTAGCCCACAGGCCAGCTGTTTGTGACATGTCCCCCACTGACAGTTATCAGTTAGGACAAACTCACAAACATGCCGGTGCCTTGACACAAAGTTCTGTTAGCTATTGAACATGTTATACTGCCTTTTCACTGTGTACATATACATACTAGTACATACTAGTGATAAATTTCACTTGGATTCACTTTTATTTGATGATGTGTCTCGGTTCTGTTAGTACACTTCTGTCAAGAATACACACTGTTCTAGTGGCTGAAATAAAAAATGGCAGGTTGTTCACAAACAGCAAAGTAAGATCACATCATCTTATCATGATTGTTCACTGATAGCCAGCTAACTAGCCAATAAGGATTAGCATTGTGCAGATGATCTTTTCCCAGTATGAGGACCACTGAAGAGAGAAGGGCAGTGTTTTGTTTTGTTTTTGCTGTTAAGCCCCTTTCCATTGGTACCTACTCAGATTGACTTGCCACGGCTCGCCCCAGCTCGATTTGGATCAACTGGTTTTCCATTACAATCGAGGACCACCTAATGTGCATAGTCATGGTCATAGCAATGGGGCCGAGTGTCCCGTGACGAAATTAGTATGTGACACGAACGGTACAACAAAGGTGGATGTCGAGATGACCATATACCTGCTGGTCGGTCTGTGGCTTTTTGCCAGACTCAGGGACCACAGCGATTTCTTTTGTAGCCATTTCCCTTGTGGCCCGGTTTCAAAAATGGCAGTTTTGATTTTCGTAAATGAGACACTCTCATGACTCATCAAGTGATGCCAATGACCAGGCAATCGGTGGCATGAAATCTGACGATGTTACATTTTAGTACTTGCTCAGATCCCCGGCTGAGCAGGTACTATTTTAGTAGTAAACTAAAAGTGAGACAGCTTCCTCTTTACTTTTTTTTTTAACCATTTTACCCTTGGCTCCAAAGCGGCAGAGGTAGTTGCGTCTAGTGGTTTCAGTATTTTGTGGACCTGCAGGAGGTCATTGAGCCAGAAAGTTGATTCTGCTCATTTGAAACCTGTTGAAACTCCAGGTTTCCCCAACCATATAAACAGTAGAGTTGTATAATGACCAGGACTAGCACCGTTGGCTAACAGTTAACCATTTCTTCCACTGAGAATGGAACGTTCAGCTGAACTGAACCAACTTTCTAAGGTTTTCCTAACTTGGATTTTTGAGCATAAATCAAGAGGTTGTCATTGAAGATTGAGCGATAACCTCTTTATAGCACTGGGCCTGTTTGCAGCCAAAGGTCAAATGATGAGGATGATAATTACCCTCTAAATCCAAGGCCATGGTTCTCATCTGGAAAAGAGAGAGTTCCACTAGAGTTTGGGGACCAGTTGCTATCTTAAGAAGAGGGGTTCAATTAAGTATGGCTTGCTCACAAGTGAGGAAAGAAGGGCACGGCAGGCTGGCATTGGTGCAACACTGAAGTATTCTGTTGTGGCATAGAGAAGGCTGAACTTTAAGGTAAAGCTGTTGATTTTAGTCCTACCATCAGCTATAGCTACCAGCTATGAGCAGTGAAAGATTAAGTGTGGACAGAAAGATTGAAATAGTGGGTACAACCCACAGAAATGGGCTTCCTCTGAAGGAATTTACTGGGCTTCTGTGTGGTGCAGTCTAGACAATGAACTGGCGTGTGGTTGTTTCAGGAGTCTCCGTTCCTGTCTAAAACAGGTTCAGCTTGGTTTCCAAAAGCCTGTGTAGTGAAGCAGCGGAAGTTATGCATTTTACCATTTGGCCTAAGGAAAAAGATGAACATAAAAGTAAAATTATTCCAAATTTCTAATAAAATGAAATTCAGACCCTTGGACCTTTTTGGTTTTTAATACTTGAGATGTTTAAGAGTTAGGTCTTTAAGTATGGCAGGCAAAGACTCCATTATTTATTAGGTATTACTCAAAATTCATGGAGACATTTTAAATTTAAGGGGCCTCAAAATTAGGGGTGAACCGGCACTCTATCCATCCTGCATCTCTGCCTCAGTATTCCACAGACGTCCAAGCAGTGACATACCAGATGTTAGCTGGTGCCAGCTGTTTGAAGACCTTTCCAGGCCTCATGAAGGGTGAGAGACGAAAAGAGTGACAAGGAGACAGAGAAGGGGAGAGAAAGAAAGATGACTTTTGGCATCTCCTTTTGCCTCCCTTGACTCTGTTGCTGGCTGTGTTGCTTTTCCACTGTGTTTTAGTGTTTTTCCTCCGTGCACTACAAGCTGAACTTCCCAGAAATGAGACAGAGGCAGACCAGCAGGAGAGCTTAAATACCTCACACTAGAGTGAAAGCACACACGGCTTATTTCGTGTGCTTTAAAATTTTGATTAGCAGCAGGGTATTGCATGTATTTTGATCTTATTGCTTAAGCGAAAGTCTTCTTTTCAAGGGTTTCTTGAGTTCAGAATATGGCAAGGAGGAATTTAGTGGGAATGCATTTTAAGTCAAGCTGATAGCTCATCAATGTGACTTGTTGAAAAGACTGAAAATATTTAGGCCATCTTCCTAAATATTACAGGCAGCGCCTGTACCACCTACGACAACTGAGGAAGTTCAGGGTCTCTCCAGAGATCCTCAGGATTTTCTATACAGGCGCTGTGGAGAGCATCCTCACACAGAACATCACATCCTGGTTTGGGAACAGCTGTGTTAAGGACCAAAAAGCTCTCCAGAGAGTGATCCGTACAGCAGAACGCTGCTGCAGGATTGCTCTCTCACCGCTTCAGGACACCTACACCAGGAGATGCTGGACTAGAGCAGCACAGATACTGAAGGACCCGTCCCATCCTGGCAACAAACTGTTCCAACTTCTGCAATCCGGTAGAAGGTTCCGCACCACCCAGGCAAGGACAGAGAGACTCAAGAGGAGCTTCTACCCCCAAGCCATCCGGGCCCTAAACCATAGCCCCCCCCCACACACACACACACACACAGCCGCCCTCTCACAGCATCCATAAGTGGCTGAGACAGGACTGTCTTCTAGACACTCTAACACCCACCGGCACAATGTATA